>NDXB01003083.1:44871-67442 GCA_002631895.1 Agapornis roseicollis
CGGGGGGTGGGGGGGGGGGGGGGGGGGGAATGTTCTTTCTCCCAGACACACTGGCTTGCCTACTTTGCTCCGCAGGCTTCGGCCTGGGTTGGTAACAAGCTGATTGCTCTGTCCCAGCAAAGAGGTGCCCAGCATTTGCTGGAAGGCACTGCTGACCCCAATTATCTGCCCCAATCAGCTGTAATGGTATGACCCCAGGGGATGAAGCCATGTTGGTCAGTGCCACAGCCAGAGGAAAACACTTCAAGAGAGGGTCACCCACAACCAACACTTCTTCCACAGAAATAGGTGGGTTTGGCTCCCACAGCACACCAGAGCAGTATGACATTCAACCAGACCTTTTGTCTTATCTGTTGCTAGTCATGCAGACCAATCCAAATGGTACAAAAATACTCCTGTTAAAGCACTGAAAATGATACTTACAGTCTGTATTTTGACCATTTTCCTCAAACACAACTTCTCTCAAGTAAGAACTGCAAGGTTGACCCTGATTGCTTAAAAGCACCATTTGCTTTCCCAGTGTATAAAATTATTTTCAACAAATCTTAGGAATATCTGTAGCAAAATAGGGGCAGTTTAAGAAAGAACAAAACTAGATGACATTATTCGCTCCCTTTTTCTCCCTCTCCTCTCAAATAAGTGCAAGCATTTTCTTTGGGGAAAATAGATACTTCTTATCCACTAGATCATGTGGTGTTTGTGTACAGAATTAATGCAGAAGAAATCAGACAGCAATTTCCAAGACCAGGTTAATTTAAGAAATCTGGTTTCTTTTAGTCACTATTTAGCTGACCTGTCAAAGGATTCAATGCTTTATTCACAAAGAGTAAAAAGAAAATAGGACTAATGGAGACAGCAAAGCGAAATCTTTCTGAAGATGGCTCACCTTCAGATGGTTTAGGTGACAATGCTATAGGGATAAGTGCAGAGCATCACTATCCATGGGACAGTGAATGTCAAGAGTACACAGATAAAAAGAGTAACCAAGGAGAAATAATTGAGTGGATATAAAATAAGGAGCCCAAAACTCTAGAGGAAAACCAAAGATTTGTATAGCCAAGCATTAGTTGGATTTACAGAAGAGATGTATTTTTTGAAAACACATGAACACTGAAAGGCCTCTGCTCTAATTTAAATACTTTAGGTTAAACATATTGCTAGCACTTAATTTAATCATAGATAATTCTTTTGAGTTTTTAAGCCTTGTGAAGAGCTTTATAGGAAACCTTAAAAATGTAAGAGCAGAGCTAGTCAACTCCTAAAAGACTGTAGTCTAAAAAGAGCAGATCTTTGTGTTACCTCACTTGAGCCAAATTACTGAACTGAAAGCAAAAACCAGGAGGCATGAATTGAAGTATTATCCTTGTGCATTCCAGTAGCACGGGAAGAGCTGTGGTCTGGGGGTGGACTCATAGGTCCAGGCAGGCAGCACTAAAATGGCTCCTCTCCGTTCTATTTATTTTGTACAGAGTGCATCTATTCTGAGAACACAAGATTAGTCAGAGGACACTCAAGTAAATGCTATTTATGGATATACATATACATATTAGCACAAAATAACACCAGCCTTAAACTACTCCCTCAGTTTTTGATCGTGTTATTTATTAATAAATAGGTTTAATGCTCAGAACTTGTTTACAACAAGTGCCAACGCTCCAGTGAATTAAAGGGGAAACTAATTATTTTTTATTTATAATCGTCTATGACAAGAAAGATCTTAGACAAGAACAGAAGAGAGAGGGAAATGATCTACTCATTCTGTTTATGCAACTTCTACAAAGAGGTATGTGATGGTTTTGGCCTCAGTCCAGCTACCATTCATCTCTATAGGACTCTTTCTATAACTGCCATACAAGTATCATGAAGCCCTTTTCAACCTTGAAATAACTCAGGTGTCGACAGGCCATTGCTCTCAGTCTACAAAGATCCCAAGCTGGTGCCTTATGCTTGATAAACTATCAAGTGACAGAACAAAAAAACCCCTGTTGATATATGGCATTATTGTTCTCCTGAAGATAATTTTTTCTGTAGCCTCAGTGATTCACTTTCCCCCCATCTCCATGTCATTCATTAACTATCAACTGGGAAACTCAGCTACATTTGTGTAGTTCTGGGAAACCTAGGGCAAAAAACCAACCAGCCAGACCTCTTATTTAAAATCAATAACACTTGACGCTTCAGTGATGCCAGCTCTGGAGACACATTGTTCCCCAACGCAACCCCTGTGCAGCAAGCAGGAGTGCCCCAATGGCAGCCTGCCTTGTCCCCTCCTCCTACCCTGGCATGGCTGCTTCAAGGGCTCAGCAGCTTTGGGGGCTTTGGCAAGTGCCTCTACACCAAAGTCAGTCCCAGTCCCCTCCTCAGGATCTGCCTCTGCAGTGCTGTGGCAAATAGGACTTGTCAAGCAAGGCTTGCCAAGTCCCCTGCCCAGCTCACTGTATCCCATCTCTGCAGTCCCCTGTCTATTAAACCCCACAAAAACATGGAGCAGTGGGGGGTTTAATCCCACAGGAGATATCTTTGTTGGACATCTACAGTTTTATTATTAGGGTCTTTTCCACATTAAATTGGGGAACTGAAATAGTACATTTTGAAATTTTATAGCCATCACATCTTTGGCCTATTCAGTATCTTATGCCTTTTCCCCCTCCACCCAGTCTATTAAAATGCCAAATATAAAATCCTAATGATTCCTTTCTCTCTTCTAGAAATCTTTGTCAGGGTTTTGCCCACATCCATACACACAGACATTTTACTCCCAGTAATGAAATGAGTTTCATTACCCTTGTCTTTCCTTGGACCCCAAACTTATGGCTTTGTTTGCTGTTTCCCTGCATGTAATTCCATGCCTTATATATTGTCTTGATGTTTCTCTGCCTGCTTTCCCAACACAATCCTTGATCCTAGACAGACATGGCTTGCGTCTTTTTGCTAAAGAAAAAAAGAACTCACTTCCTTAGTGATCCTTCCAGCAATAAACCAGTAACCTCTTTCAGATTAATATGCGAAGTCACATATATTGTTTTTACGTTCAGTCTGCATGTTCTTGCATTTGTGCATAAGATGTTTTACACTTGAATATAAAGCTGAAATTAAAAATAATAAAACAAATTAATTACTTTCATCCTCCCACCCATGCTAAACTGCATTTATAGAATTTATTCCATTGCCACATAAGCATCTCACTGCTTGGCCCCCAGCCTGGCTGCCTTATAATGAGTTCCTCCTGGCACAATATGCTGCTCTGTTTCTCTTCCCCTTTAACCTCACTCTGCACGCATGTTTTCCATACAGGAGTGGTACAGAGCTAGAACAGGGAGCTTTGGCTATCTCTGCTGGGAGCAGGAGATAACTCAGAGCAGGACTTAGTCCATGCCAGGTTGTACTGGGGTCTGGTTTTACTCCTCCCAGGTTTGAGCTGGGGAGAAGCAAAAATACGGCTCAAACCTATCTTTCACTCCACCCATATAAAGGACAGTGCAACTGCTATCCATGTGGAAATTCAATTCTTTACTTTGTCTGAGACCAAGGCAGGCTCCCCTCCCGTAATTGCCAGGGTGGGCAGTCATGCAGCTTGCAGAGGAGAGCTACACAGCTCCTCTCACTCTCAACCCAACATCTTCAGCACCTGATCTGTCAGTGCTTTGAATTACTGATAGCATTCACACTTAGCAGGGCTGCTAAGAGTGGCAAGGAGCACATTTCAACTTTGCAGCATCAGCAACATCTGAAAGAGACCCACTGGAAGTCTATAAGGGAGCAGAAGATGTTTTTACACATATTGCACAAGCATCTTTAGGCCTGTATTCATCATTCATTTTGAGATAAAGTCAAGCTGTTATTCTTTTGACAGTTAAATATATACTTTGTCAACCCCAAGATCATGCCTAAACTGATGTACCTTAGGCAGAACTAGATGTACTACTACTGCCTGTACTGTTCAAAGCAGTTAACTGAAGGGTCATACTGGGATAGGGAGAAGTGAGAAGTCAGCTATGAAAATGCCCCCCATGCATGGTCTTCAATATACTTGGAAAAAAGCCTGCTTTTTGAGGACACATGGGTATGGCTGGAGGATATTGATAGAGGTGAAAATCCAAAATCTGGGAATTAGATGGCACACTCATTCCTTCTCTTCCACTTACCTTTGGACTATCTGGAAGTCAGTATATTAAAAGGATTTGAATTGTGAACCAGACTTCTTTAATTAGTGTTTCTCATACTTGTGATCTCTCAGCATACATCACTGGATTACCTGAGCGATGAACCTCTTGCTGAAGCATTCCCCATCACCAAGCTGCTCCACAACCACCTGGTGGGCTGTACTGTAGCACATTCCAGCCAGCAGCTCTTCCTCAAAAGCCCACACCACAGCAAACCATTACTGCACGTCTTGCATGCCCATTAGGAATAAGTACTGTAAAAGATTTTATCTGGTTTCTAGCTGTGCAAAGGCAAGTTTCACCTTTGCTTCCCTGGCCACAGACACCTATCAAAACAAGAACCTATACATTTCCAGAGTTTGATGCCTTCGGCGTCCTTCCTACATAGGCAGAAGAGACTACCAAATTTTTGCCCATATCCTGCTGCCAACATTTCCAACTGAACTATCACATTGCTGTTAGACATCCCAGCTATGCTGCTCACTTACTGCCACGGTGTTACTTTACAAGAAAACCCACAGAGATCAGTTTGAAGTATCTTTCTTTCTTGCTTGGTGGTTTGGGTTTTTTTTTTTTCCTTACCTTCCTTCCAAGTGTTTTTTAACCTGCAGCAGTTCTGGGTTTTTTGCTTGCCTACTGCAGGTGGTCACTCCTCAGTTGCCATGACACTCACTACTGTGTAGAAGACTAGAGCCTAAGAACAGAAAACAGCCCAGGCACATGAGAAAGTGGTCAAGTTGTCAAGCAGATAAGGCTAAAAAGCACATCAAGATACCTTGGTTAATGTAGATCTGCAGTGCTGGAACAAGTGTTTTGCTCATAGGTATCTTTTCACCAATATAGATAACATTTCAGGCTACACAAATCAAAACACAATTGACTCTAGCTATACACCTGAAATTGTTTTTCTCTCCATCTTTTGAATCTCTAGACATACTGAAATGCCTGAAAAATCCCTGATTTCAAGTAATACCAGGCAGCTAGAAACATTTACTAACAATAATGAATAACAGCTATGTTATATACTTGCTATTTATCAAATTACAACTCTGACCATCACTATGAAGCACTAGTAACTTAGTCAATGGGACATCTGTTGCTCAATACCTTTCTTTTGTGGTTTCCCTTTCGTCACATTACACATTGCCTGCCTCCCAAAGAGGCTTCTGAACAACAGTACAGAACACTCCCATGCTAAGCCAGAAGCTGCCAAGAACCCTCAGCACAGGGGAATGTTCAATTTCCTATTTGACTCTTCACTAAACTAACACAAAGGCAGGCCAACTCAAAAAATACAGGAAAAATACAGATTTCATAGAAAGCCTCTATCTTCAGCATTCACATGTAATAGCTACTTTCAAAACCAATATACCATTTATTAAGAGCAGTCTCCAATGTATCTGTTTCTTTCTGGCACCACACAAGACCAACACACCTAACTCAAAGCTCTAATACAAGTTTCAACAGATTAATCAAAAAAAGCATTATTTAGTATCTAGCCTGCCCTAGACTTTCTAGTGTGTATCTTCCCTTAAAACCAGAAAAACTAGCATTATGCTACCCACTTCCCCTAACAAAAACTCACAGGCAATCAGCCTTGCTTTTATTTTTTGTGCTTATCTTGAATCTCAAGCCACAGCTGTGAGCCAGAAACACAAAGCTGTAGTACTGCTGCTTGAAATCTACAGCGTTAAGAGGACCACACCAAAGCAAATTGGTGTGCAAGGTTACTCCATCCCTGAGGCTGGGCTGAATTACTCCTGGGGCAGAGATGTAAGGACTTCAGTGTAGGTGGCTGCTGATGGCTGGCACAGGTGGAGGATGATTTGAAGGGGTAGGCTTTGATGTCAGTGCAGATAAAGCTTCAAAGGTTGGTCACTTCCTTGCAAAGATTTCAGCTATTTGAATTCTTTAGTGGCTCTAGCATCAAACTAAAACTATCTTGGATGCTTATAACGGATAAGAAAGTAGAGAGTAAGAGAGATTTCAAGTATTCACTGTTGTCAGATATTGGTGATTTTGTTTATATTTGATTTGGCAGAAATCTTTTCTTTTGCAACCCAAAAGGCAAAAATATCTGATACTTCAGTGCTGGTCTTCCCTTAAGCAGAGATTATGAATTGTGGTGATGAGAAATCAGATTTAAATAACAAAACTCATATTACATGGGAATTATTCTGAAGTAGAATTTAGGACTTTGTTGGCAAAAGCCTAATGCATTAACCCTACTACACTTCCCATGATAGAATTGCCATAGATGGATCTTCATGAAATATGCTGTAGCTACTTTTGATTAAAAAAAACCCCAACAACCAACCAAAAATCAAACCCCAAAACCCAAAAAGTTATACAGGATTGTAACCTAATTTAGGTAAGGAAAGACAGGTGAAGAGAAAAGAAAAAAAGTAGGAAGATGTCATTAATCAATTTGTTCACCAAGTTTAGTATCTTAGCACTGGCCATGACAAATACGTACTGCTTCAAAGAGCAAATTTTCCTACAATACATCTAGATTGTGTGGATATATAACAAGAATTCCTCCTTGGTTTCTGTAGTTATTATAAGGCATTGGCTTTAATTATCTGACTACAAATTTCAGGCAGTTACCTAAAAATTTCAGCTTATTCTACACCTTTTAAACAATTACCCAGTTTTCTTATGCAACAAAATTTTAAAGGGAGCCTATTTTTAGTGTATGAATTTAAACATCAGAATGTTTGTAGTTCTTCCAACATTAACACCGCAGGACAAAGCTGAGCTCTGCAACCGCTTTGCTGAAATCCTTTGTAATCCTCAGCATGCTATTCACCTGGATTGCCTGCTGAATTTTACTAAGGTAAGAGAGATAAGATGAAGAAAGTGAATGCTGTGGGTTTTGTTGGTGCACTTGAACTTTTAGGAACTACAGTTACAGATTTGGAAATAAGCATAAACACAGATGTAAGTATGCAGTTCAACACTTCCTGGAAGATACTTAATAACTTTCCTGGAAATGTAACAACAAAATGCAATTAATACTGTGTATAGAATGTGAAAACTGAAAGAAAAGCAGAGATGAAACTAAAATTCAGATGGAAAATATTTGAATTTCATGGCACAATCTCCTCCTATCCCATTCAGAGACACATCCCTGAATATCAAGTGCTTAAAATCCAAGTGACTGACAGGAAAAATGAACCAAATTTCACACTTTCCTTCCTGCTGGAAAGTAAAAGTTAAGAAATGCATGGTCTTTTATCTTATGCATTAGAATATCAGGTCATATCCAGCTTGGAAGACTTTATGGTAGCCATGGGACAGGTAAGTTTATGATGACACTGCAAGAAGTATTTTATTGCCCTTTTATTTAAACGGGTGAAGTCCTTGCCCTAGTAAGGTCAGTGTGACTTCTGCCAATTGTTCAGGAGCTTCTATTTTATGTTTGCTTTAACAACCATTTAACACAAATGACTGAACCCTCTGGCTGTATAGTTGCTTGTTCTCAGATGGGCTCAGTGCACCAGCCTCCAGCATCAGCATGTTGTAAGAAATAAAGGAGCAGTTAGCTGACTGAGCTTCAAGATAAACCTCCTGAGAAGGGTTTATTTCTGATCTGGTTTTCATTAAGGCTGTACAAAAAGCTGGTATCAAAGCTTTTGGGGGTGGAACAGAGCTGTGTGGTGTGGAGGTGACAGGAGCCCCCAAGGCCAGCACATGCTGAAACTGTGGCATGATGCTCAGTGCCCTATCCTCTGCAACTGGGTGGGAGAAAAACACAGCCCATGTTTCTGAAGCCACTCCCAAATCAGAGGGCAAAACTAAGAAAGACCTGGCTTTTTATAAAGACATCCCAAACAGAGCCTGGAATTTCAAAGCAATTTTTACTACTCCTCAATTCTTGAGTGAAAAGCCAAAACCCAGTGACTGTTTCTACCTTTTCAGATTGGCTAGCCTGCTGATCAGACAGTAAAATGATGGCCTTTTTATTGGTAGCAGTGTTAACAAAACTCGAGAAGGCCACACCTTGTCTAGCAGCAGTTGCTAGGGAGCATCAGGTTTTCTGTGCAGCTCTATTACCACACCAAATCGGATGCTGAAGGAGTGGTTCCTGCTGCAGCCCAGGCTCCCAGGGGAAGGCAGCGATGCAGTCTGCTGAGCCTTAGCAAGCTACTTTTCCTCTACAGCCTTGTCTGCGGGAATGTGTGTTTTTTCCTAACTCCCTTTCCCAAATTCTGCTGCTGAAGTGTGCACAGTGGCACTGCAGGCAGTGTCAGGAACCAGTACGAGCTTTTCCTCAGCTCTAGCAACCATTTTTAGTTCTGTGTCATTAAGGCATGCTCCCAGGAGGCCTGATAAGCACAATACTGAATAAGTCTGCAGAGTTTGAGAACTATTTAGATGAAGGCTCTCAGCACTATTAATATTCATGCAACTGATTGAGTATTGTTATTTTAGGCTTTTTTTTTTTTTTTACAAACAACACGGGCTGAGGTTGCCTGCTGAATCAGGAGAAGTTTTATCGAATGATAACCTTCTGAGCAACACTGAAGATGATAATTGAGAAGATGTTCTAGCTGAAAGATTTTTGTTTGTTAAGTTATTTTCTAGTACTGCTTCTGCTAAGGGGTAATTCTGCAAAATAGCATTTGTAGGCTCATTGCTTTGCCTAATAGAACAGGGAAAAACCTGACCTGAGCAGAGCTTCAAAAGACATATTATGCTATCTCACTTTTTTCAAAGCTTATGACATGGTTCAAGCCCATTATATGAGCTAAACTACAGTAAATATTTGACTGGTGAGTGCTAGAAGGGAATTAATCCTTATTTCCTCCTCCTGATTACATAAATCTGAATGACAAGGTATTTAATCTGAGTAATAGTTAACAGTCTCTGATTGCAGCTGTTAATATTACCCAAAGGAATACTAGCTACTAGTCAAGAGAGCTGTGGTAACACCTTCCTAATGAGAACCATATTTGAGGATACTCAGACTAACAGTTTGATTCCCATAAACATGTACATTTAAAAAAAATAATTGCTTTTACACTGACAGGGTCAGTAAGAGGGTCCAACTAGATAAGAATCCTGTACATTTTTGGAAACTTATTTGGACAGCCTCTGAACATCCTGGAATTGCCTTCAGCTTTACCTCTCAGGCAGCTGAGACTACTTACTTCTAATAAGCAATTGCTTCCAGGCTGGTTTATTATTTTATAGCACTTATTTTGAAGCACTTCACATTGCATGATATAGCCTGCACAGAAGCTCCATATCTGAAAGTGATGATGACCTTCAGAATAACCCCTGAAAGTATTCAGGGCATTTTTTTATTATTTCAAGACCATCTTTCCTAGCCATGCTTGGAGAGATCTAGCTTTTCCCTTTTGGAAAGGGGCTTTATGCTGCACTGCTCAGTTCTATATCTGAGGTAAATAGAACACAATAATCTTAAGGGATTGTTCATCATAGCAATGGTCAGGGCTGTAACACCTTCCCTTTACAAGGTTTCCTTTTCCAGGGGAAAAAGACAGTACTCAGTACAAGTTTATGCTAACATTTTTCCCCTCCCCTGATCCAGGGCCTTCCCTAGGAGCCTATTTAGCTGTCTGTGCTACTGTTTTCTGGAAAAAATTGTGTCATCTGTCTACAGTGAATGTGTGCTCTAAAGAAAGAACAAATCTGCAGCTATCTGCTTGGTTCCTTAGGTAATGTCTGTTGGTTCTGCCTTTGAAAAGCAAATTTGGGAATTCTCTCTGTGAAGCTGGGCTCTTGGATGCAGGTACTTTAAATGTTTAGTGTTCTCTATGACTTGAATGTTTCTATTTCTCAATGCATTTGGCTGCCTTCGGACTTAACGTGACATGGGTTTATCTGATGGGAAAGGCATTTTCTAAAGGAAGCCATGCAGTGTAGCACTGTTCTTTAAATCTGCTGTGTAGAAGCCACTCTTCATTATATAGTTTAATAACTTCCTGTTAAATTATTGCTAATTTATTGAAAAATTATCCCAAAGAACACTGAGGGAGCATAAAATGTTAAACCTTACTGTCTTTCCATTCTTCCTACAGGCTTGGATTTATTTAGCAGATACTAAATAAAAAAGGATAGCAGCATGACTGGCTAACCATAACCATTATTTTGGATTGCATCAAAAAGAGATAGAAAGAATATTCCTTTTTTCACATGTCTTGCCAAATATGTATAGTTTTCAGATTGTATTGTACAGTTATGTCTTGATATTTTAGTAGCAGCTAAGTACTGTAAAAGTTATTCTTGCTCACTCTCTTTCTGTATGTCTATATATAAAATTAAAATATCATTTTAATGTAAGTAAATGTAAGTAGTTAAAGTTTATTCTGGAGCAGCACAACTACAGAAACTTGATTCTAGTCTATTCACAGGTGAGGTTGATTTGTTTAGACATGGGAGAAGTAAGAACCAACTACCAAGTAAAAGAAAACAATGCAGGAGACAAGTTATTAACTGGTAAGAATGCAAACTAATTGAAATAAAGTTCTAGGCTTATCTCTGTTTGCCAGTGTTTCTGATTGGAAAACATAATTTCACAAAGGCCTCAAAGCCTAGAATTTGATGAGGTACTGTTGCCACTCCATGGCAGTACTAATAGCCTAATTCAGGTAAATTGAGAGCAGTCTCTCTCAGATAGCTTTGCAAAAGTGTCTTTACCCCCATTCACCTGACTTTATTAGCTTTGAGAACCAGGTGCTGATTGCCTATAACTTTATTGTCACATTTTGTAGCCACGAAATTAAAATCAAAAGTAGAAATGGCTTCAGGAACTTTAATTGATGAAAATGCTGTATTGACCGTTGCAGCTTATGATTATTCTCCAAGTTAGCTGAATACATGAGTCCAATGTGGTTTTCTTCCTAAGATTGTCTGTTTTACATCTGTGCAAACCTTTTTGCAGGAGCTGATGTACTGAATAATTGTTTTATAAAATGTATCTGGGGGTAGGTGCTGATGGCCACAGGGAGATGGCTGCACAAAACGTTAACTATGCCAGTGAACAGTGCAGTCTTAGATAGTGTTTGAAATAAAGATCAAATATAGGATTAAAAATTAAGTCAAAACATGAATCTTAAGTTTTCCAGCGCTACGCCTGAAGATGTGGTAGCTAGGGAAGGGGGAAGGATCTGCTAAGGCTTGGGGTTATTCAGCCCTGAGAACAGTATATAGCAGAGAGGAGTAATGTTACTGCAAACACGTTTCCACAGTGGTTTCCTGTGAATTGTTGTTTAATGGTATTATAAATACCTTAAATATTACAACTGTGACTCAATTATTTTCAGTACTGGGGGATACCTTATTAGGATTTGCTTCCACCAAACCTGCTTTGCTTACCGTGACAGACTACCATGGCTAAATATAGTTTATAGAAGAAAGGTGCTAACAATTTCAACATCAACTACGCACTTTAGACAAATACTATAAATAGGTTTTATAAACTAGTACTTGACAGAGGCACAGAATAGATGCTCTCCTGTGGGGATTTTCTGTGTTCCCTCTATGGCTTTTATGGGACAAGTAGCTCCTCTTAGATATCTGAACATTCTTTTTATTACTATTAATTTCAGGTCAAATAGCAGCAAGAGACTGTCACAGCTTGCTACCAGTGAGCTTTCAGACAAGCTTCCCAATGTAGTTTTGCCAATACATTGATCTGCACTACTCTTGCTATGTCTGCCCTGACCTTTCTGGGTACAGTTACTTTTAAATAAGGTTCTAGTGCTGGTTTAGTCCTGCTGTAATCATGGCCTTGGTGGACCTGACAAACCTGTGTTCTCATGCAGATTTGGAGAATATTCAGAAATCACTGTGTTATCAGGTGTGCTGGTAGTAGGGATAATAAATACCTGCCCATGAGGTTCTTAGGTTGGAGACCAGAGCCTGCAATGGTGCATATATTAGGTCAAACCGGGGCTCGGTTCCAAACACTTCATAAAATGCAGTGTTTTTGTTTAAAGCTGTACCTTTTAAAAGTATACTTTTGCATACAGGGCTCAACAGTAAAGAAAACCCCCAGAAACACTCTTGTATTAAAAGCAAACTAAAATATCAATATGTAGCACAGTCAGGCCAGACGTGTTCAACTCAAGTTGTATTTCCATTAACGTATAGCTAGACATGCAAAGGTAATTAACAATTAAGAACTAATATATTTATAAAGACAATCTTTAGCCAACCTTCTCACTGACTGCACTGTTTCTTTCATTGCATATGTTGCTCTTGCCAAAACCATTGCAGTACCTGCAACAGCATGAGCAGAAATGGAGAAACAGAATGGGGGGAGGGGTTAGGAGGGGGGGGGACTGGCGGTGGGGAGGAGGGAATTAAAGGTCTTGTGGCCATTTTCTTGAGTCAGGGTAGGAATTAGCAAACCCTCTCTGCTATGAAATTTGAAGTAGATATCCATGGCAAAAGATGGTGTTGTCACCAAGGCCTATGGTTTGAGGTTAAGTTCCTTGTTGATGAGATATCCGTACTACCAGCTTCCCGAGCTGGTGCTGTCACAGCACTGTTCTTTATCTTAATTTGCATTTTGATCCTGGCTCTGCTGTAGTTATGTGTGGCTAAACTTTCATTGATGCTGGTTGCAGTAAATTACTCCATTTGTATCCCAGGCAGGGAGGAGGGTTGGGATATAGGCTCCATTAATTTGACTGCATCCATGAAAATTTGCCTTATCTATCTTGGAAATTTCTTCTCTTTCCCAGACTTTCTGCCTGTAACTGGGAAGTGTTAGGTTGTTACCTCTCTTGAAAATGATATATTGGCTATCTCCTTTTTGTTTACTTGTTCTTCCATTGGAACAGAGAAATTACATTATAACTCTGCCTGAGCTCAGTAGGTCAGTGAGGCCCTGCTTCCTAATGGAATAAAAATGAAAGAAAATTTTCATTCTTGTTTTCTTGTTGTCACTTCTGTTGTATCTTCTATATTTTGTTTGTATAGAATAGGTTCTACCTACAATCATGATTTTATTGTCTCAGTCTGGTGCAACTTACCTGGACACAGCTTTACAGTACTCAGTAAAACTATGGAAGAAACATGAATTATGCCTCACCAGTTACTCTAAAAACAGTCTTGCAAAGAGTAATAAGAAAACAGAAATGAACCAAAGGTCTAGCTGCTGGGAGGCAGGAGGTTTCAGTTCCACCATGCAGGGTTATTTAAAATGAACTTCCCAAGGTCAGCAAGGACAGCAGTTTCATTTGTTGGGAATTAAAGGTAGAACTAACTGTGAATTTGCTGGGAAGGTTGTCTATAAGAAAAGGAGCTCATTGCTTCTTTATTTGAAGTCTGTCATATCCTTACATGAAGCAGGCAGACAGGATGTCTCATACCACTTAGGAAGAGGCAGCAGGAGGTCAGAATTTTTAGATTTAGCATGAAGGTTTTGACGGCCTATGTGCAACATATGCACTGCAGCTAGTTCGGTGAAGCTTTAGACAGATGAACCAGTCTGTATTTCACTAACAACAAAAAGTGTGGTTCTACTCCCTTGTTGCTTGCTTATCTTGCCCATTTTGCTACCTTTTGTCTGCTCCTGAGATTTTTCTCATCCATCAGAACATGCTGTGATTAAGACAGCTGTTGATCTGGCATCCCCCGTTCCATTGCCTGCCTCTTCCTACACCTGAAGAGCAACAGCATAGCTTCTTCACAGCTCTGACCTGCATTTGACAGGAGGGATCTAAAATATGGATCAGCAATTCAGTGCAAGCCAGGCCTTTGTGTATAGTGGGACTTCCTCCTCGTAGGAAGCTTGCTAAAGGGCCTGATTCTCGGGCAACAACCCTGCCTCAGAAACCCTCCCCAGTCCAGGACCCCAACACATGTGCACTACTGTGACCCAAATATATGGGCTGGCTGCCTGTGCCACCCCAAACCCTGGCACATGGAGCTGCCTTGGATATGGGCAGGTTAAAGATCTGAGACATCACTGTTTCCATTTTCATTTCTGCAGGCACTGTGATGCACAGCACTGTAAGCCATTAGGATATATCTATCTGTAAACATTTGGGGCAAATAGGCTTAAAAAAAGTAAGGATATGGATTTAACTTGCATTAGTCAAAATGGACTAAACCTTGTACAGAAGGCCTCCTTCAGCATTAACTTCACTTAGGTCCATGTTTTTCCTCACACAAAGAAATAGTTTATGACTCCCTTGATCTCCAAGCAGCACTTCAAGCTTACAAAATTTATCATAGGTATCTAATAAAACCAGGAATATCGGCAAATGGATTTAAAAAATAGTGGTTTAGTATTTGAATTTGCTACTTTCATTTGGTTATTTCAACTTATTATTTATGTAATTTTGAAGATGATATAGTACAGTACAGGGTCAGCTTCCCTCTGTAATAACAATTTGGTTGTATATTTGTTACTAATGCATATGCCCTCTCTTTTCTGGCTAACTCACGTTTTTGAATCGTCATCTAATTTTTCTATGCTTTTTAGCATGCAATCTCTTCAGTTGCCAAGGTCATAGGGAAGTTTTAATGTATTTCAGCACAGTTCTTCTTCTACATACCTTTTAAGTGTAATAAAAAAGATGATAGATTGTAGTCTTGCCATTAAGCTTAATACCAACTTCTGGTACAGATGGTAGTTCGTCAAGATTGCAAACACCATGGGAAGAAAATACATCCAGACAGCCAGCAGATATCCCTTCAGCCTCTAGACAGCGTGTTTAAAAAAACCCAGTGTTTCCCTAGTGCTGTCACTATTTCATGCACACGAATAATCTCTGGAAAGTTTTATTTCCCTTCTCACTGGATTGCATGCTGAAAACAATACATTTCTGCTTAAAACTGTTCTGTGTTTTATTTTAAAATGAAGTTTTATTGAAGCTGTATGTGCAGTGGCATTGAAGTCTGGCATATGACAGTGTTAATCTCCCTGCTTAGTTTAGTTCTGCCAATGCATTGATCTGCAGTACAATCCTATTTTTATCCCTAATGTTTGAAGTACAGTCAGTTGTGACCACATTTCCATTAATGACTAGGCTCTGAACCATTCTAATCTGTGACTAATAAAAAAATCGTAACATTTTCATTAAATCCACATACAGTCTCAGTGCTACCATTGCTGCTGGCAGAGTAGTGATTTTCTGTTTCTTGAGCGATGCATTTGCCATTGTCAGTGATCTGCTCTGATTAGACAGCTAACTCTTTCACTCCCAAGTAATATGTACTCAGTATTAGTGTCTCAGATGTTTGATCTATGTGTAAATCTATTATTCAACTGGCAGAAAGAGAACACCATAGTGCAATGGAAAGCCAGAAGAATAAGCAGAATGCCCAAGAAACAGAAACTAGTAACCCCTTGATGTGGATAAGGCCTGAAGGGAAAGACCTCTGTTCTCTTAGCTGAAGGGGCATATTTTCTTACACATTCTTTAGAGGTCTGCGTTGTCATTCTGTGGGAAAGGTAAGTGATGCTCTGTGAGGAACTGGGGCTCACTGGTGAAGGTGGTTGCTGTCTGCAAAAGCACCCCCTGCCAATTTGTAAGGCAGTGGCTGTGGTGTGGAGCTTCAGCAGTTGAGGAAGGGGCCTGGCTGTAGCTTTGGAGACCTACTTCTCTGTTATGTCATCCACATGGGGACAAGGAAAGGCTTACAGATGCATGTAAGCCCAAACATCTGTTTTTAATACAGAGGAAGAGAGAAATCAGGTACAGGAGGTTATGAGAAAGGGCAAAAAGCCATCAAGTGTAAGATGGTGCAGAATAAGAGGCAGTACTAAAGTTGAACAGCAGATGGGAAAAAGCCAGTGGGCAATCAGGGGGCTTTCAGCATAGCCCCGGCGCAGGGCTGACATGGCGTCTGGGCAGGGTACCCACCGCCTGCCCGTGGTCTGCCGGCCACATAGTGACACGGCAAAGAGTAGCATGCAAAACGTAGGGAATGCCAGGCTGAAGTTACAGGAGTAGTTTCAGCTTTGCTCTCGTGTACGTGTTTTATGACAGTTAACACGATCAGAGAGTACTTATTTTTCGGTGTTTTATTTCCACAGGGCCCCAGCTTTTCTTGCTGCACAGGATGGATGCCGTGAGCAGCCTACACACTTAATGAGTGGCAATTAAGTATCTTTTCCCCCTCATGTTAAACGAACATCTTCTGCACTGCGTACTGAGGGAACCCTAGCAGAGTTCTGCTGTAAGGGCCACAACTCCGCAATGTCAGAGGCTCCTATAATTATTGTGTACTTTCCAGTGCAGGGCCTGTACGACCGCCGAGCTGAGGCACCTGAAGCCGCTGCGGGAAGCCCGAGCAGAGACACGGTGTCCTGCTGGGTGCAGGCTCTGCAGGCACCCGCGGCACAGCAGCGGCCGTTGCGCTCCGAACGCCCTTGCAAGCTGTTCGCTAACACCGCGCCGTTCACTGACGTAAAGCGGCACAACGCGGGAGCCCTCCGGACACCGCCAGCCGTTCCCATGGCAGCGCCAACGCCCGCCGCCGCCGCACGTGCGTGCGTGAGGGCGACAGCTTCGCGCCCTCCCCGCCGCCGTGACGTCAGGGGGGAGAGGAGGAGTGAGCGAGCCCTCCTTCTCCCGTCGCGCTTAACCCGCCAGCCGCCCCGCCCAGCGACCGCCGACTGCGGCTGCGCACAGGCCGAGCTCCGCCCCCTTGTCCCGGGCTGAACCATGCCGCCCCGGCGGTACCTGCTCGGCTCCACCTTGCCCTCCTGTGGCGTCATCGCCCCGCGCCGGCACCGGGGCGGGGCGGGGCCTGTTGCTGGGTTACGGCTGTCATCCGTGCGCGCCACCGCCGTGCTCGCGCTCTCTCTCTCTCCCTCCCTCTCTCTCTCGCCCTCTCCCTCGCCCGCCCTCCCCGCCCCCTCCCGGCGCCGCAGGAAACGAGCGGATCCCGGGGCGCTGCCGCCCGCCGCCCCCCTCCTGCGCCTGGCCCCGGCCCGGCCCTGCCCCGCCGCTCCGACCAGCGCCCCGCGCTGCCGCTCCCACATGCCGGAGAGCGGAGCGGCTGCGGCGCCGAGCCCCGCTGCCCGGCTGCCCCGCGCCTCCCGGCTGGGGCCCTAGCGACTCCCCCGCCGCTGGAGCCGAGGTCCGGCGGCCCCCGTAGTGCATGAGAGGAAAGAGTGGGGCGGGGGCTGCGGCCCGAGCCACTCGCCTCCCGGCTGGCGGCGGCGCGGGTACCGGCCCGGGGGGCAGCGAGGGGCGGCGAGGCGGCGGCTCCATGTGAGAGGAGGCGGCGGCGCACCTGAGCCGCCGGGACAGCCGCAGCCGGCGGGCCGGTGGGGGGAGCGGGCCCAGCGCCCGACCCCGAGGACCACCTGCCCACAGCCCGTCCGGGGGGGGGGGGGGGGGCCGGCCCCCAAGGGGGAGGGGAGGGGGAGGGACGGACCGTAAACACCAACCCCCCCCGTGCCTCAGTTTCCCNGGCCCCCCCGCCGCCCCCGGGGGGGGGGGGGGGGGCCTGGACCCGCCTGTCCTCTTGAAGCCGCCCGGCCCCCGGCGGCAGCCCCGGGGCAGGGGGCAGCGTGCTCCCTCCTGCCGGGGGAGAGGGGCTCCGCCTCGCCGCCCCCATCGCCCCGCCGGCGGGAAGACTTGCGCGTCGCGAGCGGAGGAAGAGCCTAGCCGAGCGCGTTCCGAAAAGTAAGTGTGAACGGGAGGGGCCGTCGCGGGAGGGCCGCCGGTGGAGCATGTAGGGCCGGGGTGGGGGGGCGCGCCGCCGCTTCCCATGCGGCTCACGTTGCCGGCTGCGCACGGTCTGGTGCCCCGCGGGCGGGCGGTCCCCGGCCCGCTCCCGTCTGCTGCGGGCTGAGGGGATGGGGCTGGGGGGGGGCGGCTCTGGGAAGAGCTGAAGTCCTCTCCACAACTTCTGCCGCCCCTTTGTGCCTGCCGCGGCGCGGGCCGGGAGTGCCGGCCCCTGTGAACAAAGGCGGCGGGCCGCTGGAGGGCTCGGGATCCCCCGGTCCCCGCCCGTGGGAGCTGAGCGGAACCGCCGGGGCGGAAAGTTGTGCCAGGCTGGGAGCGGAGTGCACGGCCGCTGCCTGTGAGCCGTGAGGTTCTCAAACACGGCCCCCCACACCACACCCCCCCGTGCTGGGTTTTTTCTTCTTTTAAGGGTTGAATGGCTCCTAACAGCCCCTACGGCTGCCTCCCGCCTGCTCATTTACATAACGCCCGTGTGGAAAACGCTGCTGCAGTTGTCACGGGAAAACGTTATAGCTTCTTCAGTTAAAGCATTTTTCTAGTGCAGTTTCAAAGCTAGAAGTAGTGTTGGCTCTTCCTGTTTGTCGAAGAAGTTGCGTCTTCAACGAAGCACGAACAACTGCTCTTGTTGTCACTCCAAACCTTACTCTGTGGCAGGGGAATGAAGTCTCGTTTAGGATTACTGTGTTTGCCTGAGTTTTGGTTTGCTTTGCTTTTTAGCTTTTGCTTATGCAGCATGCAGAACTGAGTAAAAACTGCAGCAGAACTTAGGTTGTTTTCATAGAGTATCTTAACTTACTCTTAACTGAAGAGAACACCACCACAGTAGTTGGTTGGTGAAGGAATGTTTATGTCTGTCAGCACTAAGTTGCTCCGTTCAGGAGTTAAAATTTCTACAATAGTTTGTTACAAGTTCCAGGTGAGGTTGAACAGGGCTTTGAGCAACCTGGTCTAGTAGGAGGTGTCCTTGCCCATGACAGGGTGATTGGAGCTAGATGATCTTAAAGGTAGCTTCCAACCCAAATCATTCTGTGATCCTGTGACATGATATGAAGAGTATGCACTAAAAAGTGAAAAGAGTAGGTTGAATGTCATTTATTTGATAGTGTTCTGGCATAGATCCTGACATCATAACTGCAAAACCTGTGCTCTGCGTGACTCCTCTTCACGTTTCCCTGGAAGGATTCTAGAAAGACTTTGAAAGGGAAAGTAGGATTTGAAGGTGTCCCTTCCCGTGGCAGGGGTCTTGGAACTAGGTAATCTTTAAGGTCCCTTCCAACTCAAACCATTCTGTGGTTATCTGGCTCTTGATTAAAAGAACAAACAGCTTGTGAACTTCCTGTGGGTTAGTAGCTAGGGTCCTGCTCCTCTGTGTTTTCTTTACCAGGTGGAATTGAAAGTAGAGAAAAATAAGATGTAGCAGACATGCATAGTGGCTGAAGATCCAAAATGCACGTGTGTGAAGGGAAAGTGATACTCCAGAGTTCCAGCAGTGTGTGCTCACTCTGTGCTTTAGTTTGTGATGTGCACTTGAGAATGGGTAAGGTCTGTTTCCCAGCTGTGTACTTGTCTGTTCCAGTGAGAAAAAGGCAGCTTCTAAAAACTCAGGGGAAAACCTAGGCATCAGTAGGAAGTTCAAAGGTAGATGAGACACTTGACATTTCCCAGTTTCTTTTAGATACCAAGTATTCTGACAGGTAAGAAGACTTTTTTTGAGACCAAAATATCTCTGTATCTTAAATTCCCTGTTTTAAAAAGGGGCTTAAAAGAAGTTGAATGCTTCATTCAGTTTGCTTTTTGCTCTTCTTGGTCCTGGAACTAGGAGATCAGGAAAGGAAGTTGGATTCTCTTCAGGTCATAGTGTTAAGGAGATGGGCAGGCAATGCTATGCTGTAGGTAATATCTATAGGAGCTAAAAGGTGTTACGTCCTTTTTTGGACATGGTGATGACACTTTTATATTGCTTCCTGGTGCCAAACTGATATCTGCCCTTTCCCCACTCCCATGATTGTCTGATTGCTAATGGCAGCCTGGATCTGTCTCTTGATGGCACTTAATGTGTTCTAGTTGGTGTTCTAGGTACCTAAGGATCTCAAGCAGATACCTGACTTTGTTATTAAAATGAGTTTTGCCCAGGTTTAAGTTTGTTTTTTTTCTCCTATTGCAGCTTAACATCTAATCAGTGTAGTTCCTTTCTTCACTCTGAATATTTTACTGTTACAGTGGTGTTTGTTTGTAAACATAAATGTTTACCAGAAAGTATGTGATTTTCATTTGCATTAACTATTAGAGAAGCTTTTGTAATAGGTAGCTTTTAAGTTCTGGGAAAGGAATAATTTTTAGACTGACAAATTAACTCGACTTTGCCTCATTATGTACTTTGCAAAAGTTTTGTTAATTAGTTCAGTGGAATTTATTGTCTCTGAATCAGTAAAAGAAAGGAATGGGGTGTGATGATTTAAGACTGAATGCTATTAAACAGAGAGGAATGCTATTCTGTCTCTTTTAAGTAAACTTAAGTCTCTTTTGGTCATCATGTTTTAAATCAGGCTGTTTTTAACAAACGTACTTAATCTTCTGGATCTTTTTCTGAAGAATATGTGCTTGTTAGCTGACTGTATGTGCGTTGCATTTGTGTAGACCCTATCTGCAGAGCTGCTTCAGCTTTCTCTTATGGGGACTGTGTATATCAGGTAATTCTTGAAAGAGACAACGATGATTACGTGTACTCTTGAAAGTGTTCTCCTGTGACAAAGTATTATTATGATTTAGTGAATTTAGTGGAAAATGATGGATAGTTCTTCATTGAAATGCCCCATATATTCACAGGATAGGTGAAATCTGTTTACCAGGATCTTTTCTACAGACTTTAAGATAGCCTTTGCTTTTGCAAGAGACTACAAAGACTTCAAATATTTGTCTGATGGAGACCTAGAACATGTAAGCGTACAACTTAACTTACTGTTAACAAACTTTGTGATCTTGCTTTGTGGTAGTACAGCCACTCATTATTACACAGGCTGTTTTAGTTTAAATCAAAGGTCATTTTAGCCCTGTTTCCCAGTGGTCACCAGTGGATGTCTGTGAAAAACTGTAGGCAGCACTATGTGCTGTTAAGTCCCTGTTGCAGAACACCCTTCTGGTTGTTCCCAGTACATGTTCCAGGGCTGTGTCATTTCTGTTTGTCAGCCCTTAGTGGCTTTCTCCTCGGTGGAAGTGTTTGGTGCCTTTGAAGGAAGACTGGACAATTCACTGCTTAGTGACTTGTTTTGAATATAGAAGTCAGCTGTGTTGGATACCTTTTAATTCCTGTGTGAGGAGAGAGGAGGAGCACTTGATCCCTGTCCACTCCTAGCCTGTCACAGTTTCATGTTGAATAGAAAATGAGACATGGTTTGGAGAATCATGCTTTCACTTTATGAAGATTATGTGTGAAATAAAAAAGTAATTTTTTAGCTCCATTCTCTGATCAGCTGGAATTAGTAAAGAAGCATAATGGTTTGAATAAGCACTTAAATATTCAAGTACACATTTGCCTTTCTTCTTTGAGAATTCTGCATAGGCAAGATACTTTTTGGCTGTAGTGAACACAAGAGTCATTGCAGTGCACTACTGAGAGAACATCTCTTGGGCAAGGAACGGAAGCAATTATTCTGTTGCAATGTTGTGGATATTCCTTAGTTCATTCCACCAGTGGTTCTGATCAGCCACTCCAGGGTTCATCCTGTATCAAGGCATACATTGCAGTTAAAGTGTTTTCTAATAGATCCTTGCCAGGTTTTTTTGTCAGTAATGTTGATACGATTTTTATCTGTAAGCACTTTCACTTGCAGCCCATATTCATGAAGTTTGTGCTTTAAAATGGTTAATAACTGTTTGTATGTTGTTTTGTGTGTGTGTGTCCCCATTTATTTTGAAATAGAAGATTTCTTTCCAAAGCTTGTTAAAAATAATTTAAATTTGGAAACATAATACATGTGTATTATAATTTAGCTTGTAAAGTCAAGTACTTCAAAAGTAGCAAACGTCAGAATAAAAAGGAGCTACTGCATTCAGTCTTGTTCACACTTTCCGTGACAAAAAGTATGTGGTTGGCTCTTCAAGACTGCTCATCTTTGCAAAACAGACAGATCTTTGTTATTCAGTAGCTCTTCAATATTTTGTTTTCTCAGTGTTCTCTGAAACAATTACAGTTATTTTTACAAGGGTGGAACAATGTATTTTTTCCATATTGTTGTATCTTAACCTATCAGCACGCATTTTTTCCATTTGCTGGGACAATTGAACATGCTTACCATAGGCTGGAGAATACAGCACCCACAGCTTGGCTGGGAAGAGGAGGTGTGCGAGATAGTCCTCATTGTCCAGAATGAGCTTGCTTCGCTCAGATAAGCTTTGCCTGTACCTTGAGCCGAGAGGGTTGGCTTTGTGCTAGAGTATGAGTGTTGGTGTGTGCTGTTTCGCTGGCACAATTCTGATACAATGGTTTCAGCAGGTGCATGCTCATAAGTAGCTACAAGAGCAAGATTTGCTCTCGAGCAGCTCTTTTATCCCCTCTTGAATCCTTCCAACATGATCAGTGGTGGCTGTTGCAGTAACCAGTAAAATTTGCCTTTTTTTCTTTCTTTTTTTTTTTTTTTTTTTTTTTTTTTTTTTTTTTTTTTTTTTTTTTTTAGTTTTTCTTATTGTTTTTTTGGTTTTTTTTTTCTCCCCCTCTTTTTTTTTT
>NDXB01003084.1:1009-26950 GCA_002631895.1 Agapornis roseicollis
AAAAAAAAAAAAAAAAAAAAAAAAAAAAAAGTTAATGAAGTTAATGTGAGTTAGCTGATTGCAGTCACAAGCAAAAGCAAGAAGAGCAGATCAGAAACACTGAGATCTGTTTCCTTTGTAAATACTCTGTTATTGTGCTGCTTTCTGCTTCAAGATGTCACATCAAAACCTGAGCACATCTTCACTTAACAGGTTAAGTAGAAAGTGGGCATGAGGAAGGCTTTTTCCAGCACCTTGAATTCTGCCAGCCTGACTCTAGCTAGCCATGACAAGTTGTGTTCCTCAACTGAACTGACTTTCATAGTTACTTCAAGGGAACAGAACGTAGCAAAGTTAGCACTTCTCTTTTTACAACTGAATTATAATTCAGTACTGTGAATTGCACATTTATTTCTGTCCTGTCACCTATTTGATGCAGAGCTTCAGGCTTATGAACACAGCTGCAGATGTACAGATATTAAACAACTTTAAAATGATATCTTGTGCAGCTGCAATTTTAGGATCATACTTTATATTGATGTAATTTTTCCAGACCTCAGTATGAGATGCAATTATCAGACAAATGCACAGATCAAAATGTCCAGCTACAGCCTCTAAAGATACTTCCCCCTTCACAGGTAGTATTTTCACACCTTTCATTTTCACTTTTAGGTCTTTCAGAAACAGCAGTGTTCAAATTCTGGCCATACACTTGCACCTGTCTTGGCTACTGGCAGCACTGTAGCTGTTGTTTCTTCTTAATATTGCAAAGCTGTTACCTTTTCATTTCTGGTGCTGAAACTGTATAATTACATGTGTAAGAAGTCTCTAATTCAAGTCAATGGCCTTTTCATTAGCCTAAGATGAATCTTCTGTTTTGTGAAGGGCTGTCCAGAAAGGGCTGTACAGAGACACCCAGTCACCTCTCGCCTCTGCACAATGAACCTCTCAACAAGAGGCATAGGTCTTATGAAACATGAGAGCCTCAGGTGATGCTTATCTCTGCAAGATCAAGCAGCATAATGTCTCAGAAAGATAATGAAGATAATTCTGAGTATCTCTCTGGGCTCCTGGAGACAGAATAAAACAAGGTGAACTATTCAAAAAGTCCATTAGATGTAGAATGAAATTACTGTAGTTATGCTGTAATATTATCAGAAAGGTTGTAAAGAAGTTGCTTAATAGTTTCTCCACTGTCCTCCATTTTCTTATTTTTATGCCATCATGTTATATCATGGCATCAAAACAAAGACTTGGTTGCAGGTATGAAACAGTGTAGCCGACATAACAAAAGGAGGAGTATAGTATTTCATTGTGTTGTTGACTTTGGGGGATTCATGTTTTGCATAAAATTTTATATACTTTAAGGTTCTCCACAGAGAGAGTCAAGTGGCTGTGACACCATCACTAATAAACTCAGGGTGCTGAATGACCCATGTGTAACTTGGGAAGATTTGTTGGGTTGGTTTTTTTCTTGTTAGGGGGTTAGGGTTGTTTTGGTTTGGATGTTAATTTTTTTGAGAATACCTGCAGTTTATCAGGAAGTTGGGAATAGATTAGCAGACACTGCACTTCAAAGTTACCTTTGTATGCTCCGAGTGCTAGCACAGACATTCTGCACTCACTGGAGCTGATGCTTAGGTATTTTACTTTCATCTCTGGTTGTGCCAATATATCTTGACAACACTTATTACCTATCTCCTGCAGCATTTGCCTTATGCTACTTTCCCACATTCAGAATCAGGTTTTATATTTAACTTTTGCTACAGAGATAGAGCCATTCTTCCTAAGAGATTGCCTCTTCTTAGTCAAAGAAAGAGCAAAGGCATTCATGCTCTTTCCCACATATCTGTGTTGCTTGTAACAATGTCTTCCATGGGATGCTGCAGTATTATCTCAAATATTCAGTAGGACTTGAAGGAACATATCACTCAGGATTATACTTCTTCCTCTTAGATAAATCTCAGGTGTGACAATACTTCAGAAAATGAGAAGCATTTTTTTGCTGCAGGTTCAAAAGGAAAGATCTTTTCCTTGTTCAGCATATGTGCTAAGCCAGTCAGCAATATTGTAAAATGCTACAGGCTTAAATGCCTGCCATATGCTGTTGGTGCACAGCTGTACATATCGTTTCATCAGGAAACAGAAAACACTGCTATCCAGATTCTCATTGCCCTTAAATATAAAGTACTCCAAATATCAGTACCAAATGCACTTCAGGGGATAGATAAAGATTAAATGAATAGGAAGTTTCTGCAAAGATTTTATAAGTCTACCAGCCCTCAAAGACATGCATACTTTGCATACATACTAAACACACATTAGTGATTGGAGGAAAGATGACATCTGATCACTTCTACCTCACAGTTAACACTAAGTACAGGCATCGTAAGTAAAGAAATACTTAGCATTGCTTCTCCACATTTTGGCTACTCAACTCTTTTGCTGAGGCAGGGAGGAAAGGGGAAGTAAGAAAGATCAAAATTGTTGCTCTGATCAGAGATTTCCTAATCTCCATTCTAGTTTGATACCAAACAGATAAATGCCAATCAAAAACCTCCCTTTTGGTGCTTGACTCTTTACAGACAGAAATAGCTAAAGTCCTGAACTGTATTTAGGGTAGATTAGCAGACCCATAGAAGCACTTACAAGCAGTAAAAGCCCATTTACAGTGCTGAGAACTGAGTATGGGTTTATTCAAACAGAAATTCAGCAAGGATTCTGATTTCCCTCAGAGTATGCATGTCTCTTATTCACATTAACCTTTTTATGTGAGAAGACAAACATGCGTCATGAAACTCAATAAGACTTTTAGATTTATCAGAGAATTTAATTCTAACTATTTACTACAGATTAAGAATCAGATTGAAGAATGTATTACTGACAATATCCAGATGGAAGGATATAAGTGCAAAACTGGGTCATATCAACAGCTTTGGCCACGATTATGTAGATAAATGCAATAATCTAAACAGAATATCAGTGTGTAGATATTTCCCTAAAAGCCATATTTGGAATGATTTTAATACTGTTGCCTATTTAATCAACTATTGAAGCCACCCTAGTAACCATCTGTCCTAAACACATGCTGGATATGTGGTTCTTGGATTACAGAATCTTTGTAGGCTCCAGATTTTACTAGTCTGGAAATGTGGCGCTTAGATGAAGGCTTTACATGTAGCTACAAGCTAGAATATTGCTAAGTTTTTCTTGCTTTATGAACTTCATGGTATTCATGTTTTCTGAGAAATACATGTACCTCAAAATGAAATTGTGATCCTGATTAGATTTCATAGAATCATTGAATCACAGAATAGTTTGGTTTAGAAAGGGCCTTAAGATCATCTAGTTCCAGCTCACCTGCAGTGGGCAGGGATACCTCACACAGACTATGTCATCCAAGGCTCTGTCCAACCTGACCTTGAACACTGCTAGGGATGGAGCATTCACTGCTTCTTTGGGAAATCCATTCCAGTGCCTCACCATCCTCACAGTAAAGAACTTCTTCCTTATAACTAACCTGAACTTCCACTGCTTAAGTTTGAATCCATTGCCCCCTGTCGTACCACTACAATCCCTGATGAAGAGTCCCTCTCTGGCAAACTTGTAGGCCCCTTGGAAGGCTGCTATGAGATCACCATGTAGCCTTCTCTTCTCCAGGCTGAGCAGCCCCAACTTGACTATGTTGTTGCTGACAGGACAAAATAATCTTGACAAAGACAACTGTCTTTGTCCCATATAATCTATTATGAAACTAAATTATTTTGAATTAATTTAGAATTGGTCACATTCCTCAAGCATATTTTGACTTGTTGACAAGTTTCTGATTGAAGACCAGATTTTTCTGAATACTAAAGGCTATGAAATGGAAGTCATTCCTGTCTCAGAACAAAGTTGGTGGCTGAGTAGAAGACTTTTTTCCAGAATAAAGAAACATAGAATAATTTTCTCTGCCACAGTTCTGAGTACCAAGTAGTCAGGAAATGCAAAATAATATATTGATTTTTATAAAGTTAATTCAGTTGTCCAATGTGATAAATTAAGTCACACTGTCAAATGGAAAACTCCAAGTAATATATGAGTCTGTGTAATCCATTGATAATGTGCCGGTTATCTGGAATGATTTTAAAATTGTAATAGCAATAATGATCTTCATAGAGTCAGCAGAACATAGTAGAAGAAATAAAAATTTAGCAATACCATAGGAAATTAAAAATTGTTTAAAGCTGAATAGCTTCTTTTCACAAGCCTGTTTTGAAGACTAGTCCTTAGAAATTTACTATACAGGCTAATAATGCAGTCACTCAGAGACCATTTAAAAAGTTTTTTCCATGTTTTTCTTCCAGAATTTATTGTAAAGAGTGTATACACACCTTAAATAGAATCTAAAGTGTTTACTCATGGCACAATGGAAGATAATTTTTCAAAATCAATTCTTGGATTTGAATAACAGTCAGTTGTGAAGTTTATTTAGGAAATAAAAAATAAAAAGAAGTGTCATAATGAGTTATTCAAGGATTTTAAATATTCTGTCAAGAGCTCTTTTTATTTTTTTTACCATAAAACAGAAGATAAATTCCATTGCATATGAAGAAAGAATCACAAATTTTCTGAAAGAGATAAAATAGAGAGTGGTGGAATAAAGAATCTCTTCAGTGGCCATTCTGTAGTCATTGAATACAGTTTGCTCATTTTGCTCACTTATGCAGCCTTCTGTTTAAACTTTTCAGAGACTCACTCAGCTCTATGCAGAAAGGTTTCTTTACTTCTTTATGAAGTAACTGTCAAAGTGTTTGTGTTTTAGACTCCTTGACTTTTTCTTCATGAAAAATCCTAACTGCCTGTCAACATTTTCAGTGCCATATGTATGGAGCAGCACACACCCTCCCTTCCTCTTCCCCCTCCCCCTAGGAATGTCTGGTTGTTAATGCACCTGCAGCACTACCCAACATTCACTTCTCCCCCTTTTCCCTGCTGGAAGGCACCTGCTGAGCTTTCTACATGTGTCTCCATTANCCCCCCCCCAACATATTTGCAGCCATCACCTTTGCTGGCTGGACATGGGAACATACAAAAACTGTTTACAGTATGGCCACACTTACCAAAGGAGAAAACTCAGTTTCAGGTGGAATAGAAAACATTCCCAAAGATCAAATTTATTTTCTTTTTTGTGGTTTTGATGTCATAGAGCTGGGAAAAACAAAGTCCTACCTTGAAGTCATTGGAAATCACTCATTGTTGTGTTTGGATGCCATGAGGCATAAATCAGGAGGGTTTAGAAGCAAGGATTCAAGCTGAGTTTGGGCTGTCTAGAAGGCTAAACATGGTCAACTTGTCCACAATATGGCCAACTTTAGACTCAGAATATCCCTAAATACTGCCATTTGCAGTGTGGTGTGGCCATAGCTTGAGCATTCGGCTGGCTGTATAAGTGGAATTAAAATTAAAACAGTTTTCATTCTGCCAAAAAAAAACCAACCCAAGAAAACCAGGAATATAGTCCAGTAACTTTGTAATTACGTGTCTGTGAGGCTCTTGACAATTTTCTTTCTTTTGCAATGAGGAATAGAATGTTAATCACTTTGATATTATTGTATCATCTTCCTTTCCCTTTTTTGAGGGGAACTAAATTAATCTGAAATTCACCCAGCTGATAAAATTACTAGTATTTTATATCTACAAGGATCTGAAAAGACTAAGGCTATTTCTACTCTCTGACCGGACATAACCATGCATTAGATCTGCTCACTGAAGGTTTAACATCTGTACCCAACCTAATAATTATTTGTTCACCTGATGGTCACTTATAAGAAAAAAGCATTTATAGATCACAATTACTCTCAATCTATAATAAGACAAATTGCATAGAGAAGTGATTATGTCTCTCTCTTGATTATAAGGGAAGCCCAGCTGAGGAGCTTTAGTGTTAGACATCTAACCTGTGTATATCTAGCAAAAAGCTGATACAAATTTGTCCCACAGCAGTTGAAACAGGCAATACCTCAGTATCTAATGCTCATAGGAACTCTAACACCTTTCACAGTTACATCGTGCTTGATTAAAAAAAGCAAATTGAAACCCTGTGGGAAGGGAGAAATAGCTGAACAGGGAGATAAATGTGGGGATTTGGAAATATCTGGAGGTCAGAAATGACTATTTTGAACAAATCAACAGAGAAAGTGATGAAGGAAATTAGTTAGAGGTCATGCCGGAGAAGTGGTAACACTGTACCCTAGACAATTGAGTAGTCATTTACAGCACTCATTCATCATTTCTATTTTATCACAGCACCTGAAGCATAAAAGTAAATGTCAAAGCAAACTTTAAAACTGAGTTAAATGCAGATGGCTGTATGACCTGTCTCATCACACAACCTGTGAGGCCAATTAGCACAGACATAAGTTTAATGGGTCAATTCATTTAAATGTCTTCATTTAACATAATTCATTGACAATAAGAAGGAAACACTAAAATTCCATGGTTTTTGTTTTACCTTAAAAAAAAAAAAAAAGAAAAAATCCTTGCTATCACAGATTTGTATGCAGTGTTAACATGAGATACATTAAAGTTAATAGGAGAAATTTACTCTATAAAGGACAGAAGCTGTTCTGTATACCACTGTTTATTTTTTATGGATAAGCCATTCAAAACAGTAGCCTTTATTGCACTTGTTTTCCATCCAATTTTGGACATTCATACATGGGTACTTATTCAAACAGTTCTGTTGTTCATCACTATCACATTTGTAATATTATAAGTAACTGCAAATGCAAAGATAGAAATGTGAAGCAGAAGGGACAATTAAGATCTAAATGTGGAAGCAGTTATACAAAAGATTGACATGTGGCAAGTGGAAAAGTCATCTATACAATACAGGGCAGTCTGCCAGACTTGTAGGTTTTCTCCTAATCAACTCCAGACATTTGAGGTTCACAAATTCATATTCAAAACTACATCGGGCAGCAATATTTTGTTCCTTGAAAATGTACCACGCTGGAATCATCTCGTGAAATAGCTTGTTAACCAGTATCCTGGAGCAACAAATAGGAATTAAAAAATGTTCAATGGTGCACATCAATCATAGGCCAACATTTCCAAAAGACCTGCCTTGTAGATGAATTTTAATAACAGCTAGGAACTGCAAAACTGAGAAAAACTAAAATTCCAGAGACAGAACATGAAGCAATCAGACAACAGTACTTGGGGCCATACTCATAACTCCTGGTATTAAGTGAAATTCAATCACTTAAGTATTCAGATCTGTTAACCTTGTTGAAAAGAGGACACATTTAACCTATCCTTAACATAGATGGCAGAAATTCATGTTTTAGCTGTTTTTATTATTTTTATAATCTATCACAAAGATTTTTTTTTTTTTAAATTAGGGGAAAACAAAAGAAAAAATACAAGCTGAATGATTTAATTTACTCCAAATATTGACAGGTCATAGCATAGGTGAACAAATACCTAAAACCTGCATATTTTCAGCAGCACCTGTTGTGATATGATGAGGGGTAATGGTTTTCAACAAAAAGAGGGAAGATTCAGGATGGATGTGAGGAACAAATCATTTATAATGCAGGTGGTAAAACACTGGCACAGGTTGCCCAGAGAGGTGCTGGATGTACCATCCCTGGGGACTTTCAGAACAGGCTGGTTATGGTTCTGGGCAGCCTGATCTAGTTGAAGGTGTTTCTGCTCATTGCAAGCTGTTTGGATTAGATGACCTTTGAAGGTCCTTTCCAATCCAAACCATTCTATGATTCTGTGATTAGTAGTTTTCCTCTTATAACTGAATTAAACATTTTTGAAGGAAATGTGATTCATTTTGACTCTAAGCTAACAATGATGGATGGCATTTTTTTCAAAAGGGCAATCCAACTCAAAGCAGATCTTCTGTAGCCTGGGAAATAGCCTCTAAGGAGGTTCTGTGTCTATAAGAAAATCCTTTTTTAATGTAGTAGTGTTGTTTAGCTTATATCATAAAGGATATTAAAAGAAAGAAAGCAAGCACCATAATTTCTGGTACTGGTTGTTGCAGTTTAACCTCAGCTGGCAACTAAACCCTACACAGTCAGTAAGTCACTCCCCACCATTGGGATGGGGGAAAGAATTAAAAGAGTAAAAGTAAAGAAACTCATGAGTTGAGATAAAGGCATTTAGTTAGGTGAAGCAAAAGGTGCTCATGCAATCAAAGCAAAGAAAAAAATAAAGGAATTCATTCAGTATTTCCCATCAGCAGGCAGCTGTTTAGCGAATTACCAGGAAAGTAGGTCTCTATCATGTAAATGAGAAGACAAATGCCCTCACTTTAAATATTCCCCACTTCTTTCTTCTTCCCCCATATTTACATGCTGAGCAGGACTTATGGTGTGAGACACCCCTTGGGTCAGTTGGGGTCAGGTTTCCTGGCTGTGCTTCCTCTCAGCTCCCTGTACATCCCCAGCCTGCTCGCTGGGGGATGGTGTGAGGAGCAAAAAGGCGTTGATGCTGCGTAAGCAGTTCTCAGCAATGAAAACATCTATGTGTTATCAACACTGTTTTCAGCAGAAATCCAAAACATAGCCCCATGCTAGCTGCAGTAGTTAAGAAAACTAACTATCCCAGCCAAAACCAGCACACTGATAGAAATGCTTAACTTTCCCTGGGTTGTGGACAAGATTCCACCACCTAATGCAGGGTAACCAGAAGAACATGAAAGCAGCCATGAGTAGGGTTGCTAGTTTTTCTTATAATTGAGAAAATGTTCTTGGCTAACATCTTTCTTTTTTTCAGAATGCTTTGCATTTAAGTTATTTATATATGGCAGAAAGTGATAGCTGGTTCTTCTCATAAATAAAAAGCAATTTAAAGCAAACTACACTATATTGCTTTCCTTTTAGGTAGCTACTTTCATCTCCATAAAATAACTATGACATTTCGAATATGTGGAGACTCTAAAGAATTTCAGATATTTATTTGAGAAGAAAGGTTATAATGAATTTCACATTGCATTTTTTTTCAATATGCTGGTTTGGATACACATAGCTTTGCCTTCTGGCCTTGAAGTATATGATCTTCTGAGTTTTGTCCTCACCCTCTGTCTCCAGGGGCTAGGGAGAGAACAGATTGCTTATAACAATATTATTGTGTTCTTTAAACTTTATTTTAATATAGCCTAACACATCCTTCAAAGCTTTAGGGAAGAGTTTTCTAATTGTTTGTTTACTTATTTTTTTTAACAGATGCAAAATTCACTGCACCTTCTATTTCTTGTATTCTTTTCTTCCAAAATATCAGAAAACATTCACACCTACAGTTTAAGGATGAAGAAGTGTTTGGTAGTTATGCAGATGCTTGTTTGCTGTATTTTGCTAAACATGCCCAGAGTATCTACACTACAGTAGTTTATCTACACTGTTTAGGTTAAAAATTAACCACTAAAAGCAGCTAGGTTTATATCATCTAGTCATCTCATTATTTAAGACTCTTCATTTCTTTAAACCTCCTAAAGATATATCAGTATGAAACATAACTGCCTTGTAAACACTGAATCAACTTAAATGATTCTTTTTGTTCTTAAACTCTTAGACACCCCTTTCTTCTGAAGGAGAATAGAGAAGAAAGAGTAAATGCAGGGACTAAAATGTTCAATACTTGAAAGGGTTTCTAGAAGACCTTAAAAGCAAATCTGAGTTATTGATACCTGAAAATAAAACACCTGTTAAAGCTTTTGCAGAGGACTCAGTTTTGCAAATCAGAGAAAGTACATGTTGCTTTGTTTTGGATTTTTTTTTTTTATCATATGTGTGTACTGTGTGCATTATATCCTATTTTGTATTCAGATCTATATATTTATTTAGGCAGCAGGAAATATGTGGGTATTAGATTGTCCACTTCTTCAGACGTCCATGAATTAGAGTGTGTGAAACTTATGGTATTCAGCATATTTGACTCATGCAGATCCTGTGGCCAAACCAGGCCTCTGAAAATCTCATCTCGTGTCTCTCTTTTTAACCTAAGAAAAGATGGTTGTATTACCTTTGCTATGAATATGATGAAATTAGTAGTCATGCTGGCCAGCAGCATAATTTCTGTGTGTGTCAGGACTTAGTGTATTGGGATCTTGCTCAACAGCTTCTAGGAAATATAAAGAATACTTAAGTATTTGTTGGTGCAATAGATAACAGTATCTCAGCTATTAGATATATTTAATAAATATATTAGGAAATAGGGTAGGAAAACCCCAATAATTCTCTTTTGCCTTTCATATAACCAAAACAACTCTTGTTGTTTTGCAGCTGAGATTTTCCTGAGCTGCCAGAAACAGTAGCAGTGGATTCAGCATTAACAAGAATTAGCAAAAAAACCCCATGTTTTAATATAAGCCAATAAAAATAATAATTAAAAAAGTTCTGAGTTTTTGTTTTTGTTTATAATAGCTATGATGAGTTTTTGCCAGAACTTGAAAGTGTTTTGGTGGCTAATAAACTTCAGTAAGAATGTTGTCCCTGGTTACTATGCAGTTTTGAAAGATGCATTATGTTTACTTACACTAAAATTTTGTATAACTGTGCGAAATATTGCTGTAACGGAAATTTGTGGTAATTTCATTATAACCTGAGAAGACACATGGCCTAAATGTATCCTGTTTCTGTTTTTTCCTACTTCAGTCTGTCTTGTTGTAGGCTGAGAAAGAAAGAAAGAAAGAAAGAATGAAAGGAAGAAATCACTGCATATATAAGGCTGATTTTTCATTTAAGCAGTTAGATATTGTGGGGTTTATATTTCTTTTGTTCAATGAATTGAAATGCAATTAAAATGAGATTATTAAAATGCAGTTATGCATGTGTGCAGTAAGCTTTCAGCTATGTAGGATACAAATAAAAAAATATTGAAGAAAAAACATCTGTGTTTAACACTTATTTTATTAGCACGTATGATAGTAATACATTGGTATCAAGTTACTTGTAAAATCCAGGTCAGTCACAGTATTGCACTTTATACTTCACATTCAAAAAATCACACTCTGGAAAGAAAATTCTCTAGATGCTGTGAAATCTAAAAAGGGGCATTTTGCTTATTGGCTCTTCTCTCCACAGATAGATGTTAAATACAAGGAAGAAGTTCTTTCCTGTGAGGGTTCTGAGGCACTGATATGGGCTGCCCAGAGAAGCTGTGACTGCCTCTGGCAGTGTTTAAGGCCAAGTCAGACAGGGCTTGGAGCTGGTTTAGTGGAAGGTGGTCCCTGCCTAATATGATGACAAGAGGGTGGTTGGAACTAGATGAGCTTTCAGGTCCCTTCCAACTCAAACTGTTTTGTGGTTCTATGATACACTGCAGGATTCAGTTAAAGGAAGTATTACAGTGCATTTGTTTCAAGCAGATGTGGTTTTTAACATCAGCACAAAAAAACAAACACCAACACAAATGACCATATCTATGCTACTGACACTCATTTTCATCACTTGTGCAACATGAACTATATTTAGCTAACTTAGCATATTTTGAAGGCAAATGGATTTCGGTTTATATGGCTTTTTCTTATGTTATTTTTTGTTTAATCACCCACTAATGAGAGATCATTGCACTCAAGTTGAAACAGAAATGGAAAAAAATATTGAGATTTTAAAAATTGTGCATTCTTGCTGAAGGTTGCATTTCTGTGGTTCCTTTAGAAGGCTTGGTATGCAAGATACCGGATACTGGCCAATCTTATATTCATGGCCTGGACAGTCTGCCCACTCACTATGATTCCTTTCTGTAGTAATGAGTTTGATCAGACTGCAAATTAAGTTTCTACAGTTTTATGCTGATTAAATTATTCCCTTGTGTGGGATTCATGATTTAGTAAAACAAGGATTGAGGGAAATATGCCAATAACTTATGCTATCTGTAACATTTCCAAAGTACCAACTGCATCAAATAATAACATCAGAAGTTGCTGATAGCAATATTTCCTCCATTCTCTGCCTGTTTTGCTTCACTTGGCTTTGGATACTGTCATGTAGTTTGCATCTGTAGGGATTTGTACATATGCTGGTTTAAGAGTATGAACATGAGAATAGCTTGCCTAAGGGGGTTAAAGGATCCCTATTGCTGGAAGTTCTTAAGAACAGTTTAGATAAACCAATGATAGAAAGTGTACAACTACAGGCTATTCTGCTATGAAATAAACATTATTTTTTTTAAGCTACCTACAAAGCTTATTTTTCTCTGGTCCTGTGATTCTATGATTCATAGATTATTCATGGAAACAAAGTTGTGGACATACAGCAAATCTGTGCAGGTCTCATAAACTTCACCATCCAGGGTCTGACTTTTCCTCCTTTTGCTCAAGTGAAAACTGGATTCCATAGCTTCCTTGGGTCACTGCTTTCAGCATTTAATTATCTGAATGATTATAAATATTTTCTTAATATCAAACCTAATCTCTGCTAAGCTAATTTATTCTTGTCCTGTCCCTAGTGAATATGGAAAATGCTCAACGGTGAAGACTTCTTTATATTAGCATAAGACAAAGTAATAAAATATAATGACTAATACCGGATACCCTCAATGAAGCCTTGCTTGCAGTGAAAGTCAAGTAATGGAAGAGTCTGAAGTTTTTATATATCTGGAGAAGTACTGCTGGTATTATCAGAGACTGACACTACTGTAGTGATTTCTTTCAATGGAATTGGTAATCTTTGAGGGTTTGGGTTTGCCTTTTTCTTTTGCAACATTTTCTTACAATATTTGCTCAGACCAGGTAAAATGGAGAATTCTTTTTCATTTTCTTTGCTTGAAAGTATTTTATAAGTTGGAACATTGTATTTATGGCTCCTTGAATCTTAAAAATAAAAACAAATCAGTTTCTTCAAGCATTTCTACTAGACCCTTTTAGTAAGCCTTGTTTTAACCTGCTTGCTTTTCTCTGTCCTTCTTTTCATTTTTTACATCTTTACTGAAGTGTGGTGTCACCACAATCTAAAATAGTCCTAAATCTGGGTCTTCACAAGGGTCAACTATAATTTTGCAATTTGCATTATAAATTTCTCTGCCTTATTATATAAGTAATTGCTGTTAAGAAAAAACAGATTGAGTTCTTTTTTCCCCTGTAACTGTGGGGGCATTACTGACTCATATACAGTTTATGATCCATCATGACTCCCACATCCTTTTGTATCATATCAATGCTAAATAGTTATTCTTCGCTGTAGCTGTGCATTTTTTTCCTCCTTTATAACAGCAGTACTTTGCATTTTTCTTTATTGAATTTTGTCTTCTTGGTTTTGAGCCATTTCTTCATTTTATCAAGATCATGTAGAAATCTTATCCTGTCCTACAGAGGGCTTATAAACTCATAGCTCATATAATCTACAAATGCTTTTAGTGTACTTTAATCATTGTTGTCAATATTATTTTTTTTTTAAGAAGATGACTAGAAGAGACAGCTGTTATGCTTTCTCAATAAAACATGGATAATAATTCTTTGAAAACAGCAGCCTTTGAAGGCAAGTAATTTTTACAAGTCTCAAAAAAGGACTGACACTGAATAAAAGAACATCTTGTGTTATGAAAACTTTCTGTATAAGTTTCTGGAGAAATTTATAATGTCATACTTCCAGATTTCAGCTGATTTCTAGTTACAGCAGCTCAAAATAAGATCCGTAATGTCACATCATCCCCTATGAAAATCAGGAGTTTTTTCACTTTCTAGAGCTACTCCATGCTGTTGAAGGAAGTGTATTAAGCTTGATGACTCTTTTATCTGATCCAGTACTGTAAAATATAAATTCCTAGCTGCAGTGAGAAAACAAAGCACCTCTGAGTGACAGCACGACCTGAAAAAAATATCAGTATAGTGCTGCAGGATTATAGAGACCTAAGCATGTACAAATCTTACTTGATACCAAGCAAGTTTTTAGGGAGTGTTGGTCCGGGGGATTTTTTGAAGGAGGTTGTTTTGATTGCAAATGGAGCAGAGATAATAAGCATATCATCAAGGGACAAGAAATATTGAAATGCTTTTTGCTAGAGTTACTTTTAAGAGAAGAACTGGTCTTCAAAGCTTTTAGGGATTTTGCAATTGCAGAATCTAGATGGTTTGGGAAGGCAAAAAAGTAAAGCATGATGACAATGCATTAAAGCATGTGCATGGTGCAATGGTGTCAAGAGAAGTCATGTCGCAGAGGGAGAAAAAATCTCAACAAATGCAGGCAACACAGCCACTCTAATTAATTCCTGCAGGGCATTGATGTTACTGGGAATTCAAGGAGCTCTTTCCTTTTTCTCCTCAAGCAAATTGTCTATTTTTCAACTGCTAGTCTGCTCCTTGTGACCTCATTTAAGCTATTAGAGGTAAAAGTTGTCCCCCACCTCCCTGGCCTCATGGAAGGCACATCAAACAGTGGAAAGAGGAATTTGTTTTAAAGCTGCACAAATGGTCTGCTAAACGCTAATGAACAAATCACCTCTTCCACTGTGTTTCATTCAGGGTTTTTTTTGTGGAAGAAAGATGAAGGAAGGGTGAAAATTAATTCCTTCTCAGCCCTTTGCCCCTTAAAAAGGAGCCCTATTGGCAAAATTGGAAGTGGTCTTCTCAATTCAGTTATACTATAGATGGCAGAAATACTTGGAGTAGGAAGCACTGACTTTACTAAGGAAGTTAAAGCATTGTAAAGAAAAATCACAAAAGAGATCTTTTTTTAATTTGTTGATTTACTTCAGTTTTGATAGAGACAGCCCAGTTTAACTACCAAGATGCTGTGGTATTTTCCAGACTTAGAAACCAGAAATTACTAATAATACAATCAGCTAAGGAGAAATGGGGATATGATTTACCAGTTTTTAAAATAACAAAATGCTATGTGATGGTGCCAGTTAAGTCATCAGACTTGAGTTGTTTATTCCTGAGGAGAGTCAGGGTATGTTATCTGGGACTTAGTGTTTCACAACATAGTCATGTAGTTTCTGTACCAGAGATGGCTTATATCCAGAGTGGGATATGAGCAGAGCAATTGTACCTTTGTATAGACATACTGTATGTCATCCCAGTTTGGGCACTGAAATAACCTTCTTTTGTTAAATTCTTCTTGTCACTATAACCATCAGCACTTCCAAATCACCCTATTGAAGTTTTCTGCACTATTTTATGTTTCCAGAAGATGAGGAATAGTGACTAGTCAGTAACTGAGGGGAATGATGCTATTACCAAAACCAGCTATTAAAAGTTATATCAAAAAATAGATAGACACAAACAGTCTGCATAAAATGATCTTGGAAAAAGTGAAAAAAAGCAGTATAACAGAAACTATCTCCACGCACACTTCACAGTCATCCATAGCAGTACCTGCATGCATTGGACATGCTGTCCGGAAAACTTATCCAGAATACTCATGAATTGAAGATGTGTGAAGATTGAAAAGGAGAAAAGTAGTTTGTGCACTTTTCCTTTGCTCGCCAAATGAGTAATGTGTAATTTACATTTTTTGCCATGAGCGATTTTTTAAAATCACAGTAGGGATCAAGAGCCTACAGAAGTGCATTTCTTTTTTCCCCAGAGTTCCAGCATTTTCCTCACATGCTGTGCATGTATATCTGTAATTCTGTTGCCCTCAGGCTTTAAATCTGTAGTTAAATGATAGTTTTTAATTTAAAGGAAATTGCCTAAAACATTCTTCAGAAGTTTTTGAGATTTTGCATATAGGTAAATTATTCCAAAATTCTTAGAAATATTTTACATATTCTTTCCACTCTCTTTATTTCAAATTTGTCCGTTTTTTCTACTTTTAATCCACTCACTGTAGTAAGCTCATGCACATTTGGACAGCCTGTATATTTTGTACTTTCTTGTACTTACTTACAAGAATGTACTTACTTATACATTCTGTACTGTGTTTGTGTGGCAAGGTTTTGGTTTCAGAGGGCTACCTGAGTGGCTTCTGTGAGATGTCAGAATCTTCCCCCATGTCCAATAGAGCCAATGCCAGCCAACTCCAGAACGGAGCCATCACTGGCCAAGGCTAAGCCCATCTGTCAGTGACGGTGGTAGCCCCTCTGGGTAACATAGTTAAGAAGGGGGAAAAAGATTATGCACAACAGCAGATGGGAAAAGGAGTGAGATAATACAAGGGAAGCATCCCTGCAAACACCAAGGTCAGTGTAGAAGGAAGAGAGAAGGCACTGCAGGTGCTGGAGAACAGATTCCCTTGTGTCCCATGGTGCAGCCCATGGTGAAGTAGGCTGTGCCCTGCAGCCCACTGAGGTCCATGGTGGACAGATATCCACTTGCAGCCCAGAAAGGACCCTGTGCTAGAGCAGGGGGATGTCTGAAGGAGGTTGTGACCCCGTAGGAAGCCTACAGTCGATCAGGCTTCTTGCAGGACCTGTGGCACTATAGAGAGATGAGTCAGCACTGGAGCAGGTTTGCTGCAGGACTTGTGACCCCACAATGGACCCACGTTGGAGCACTATGTTCCTGAAGGGCTGCACCCCATGGAAGGGACCCAAGTTGGAGCAACCTGTTCCTGAAGGGCTGCACCCCATTGAAGTGACCCACTCTGGAGCTGTCTGTGAGGAGCTGTTGACGCGGGAGTCACGGACAACACTTAGACAACCAATGTGATCAAGTGAATGCCATCTTTATTCCAAACACCGATTGCTTTTATAGGGTTACAAAGCACTTATTCTTACTGTATCAGCACTTATTTCTAATGTTATCAGCACTTATTTTTATATCTTTTTACTTTATCAGCACATTATACAAAACCTGATTGGTTAGTCCCAAAGCTGTTGCTAATTGCAGCTGGTACTTTTTCACCCAACTACATTATCTTGCTCATTTGGCTTTTTCTGTCTGTGTTATTCCATCTGCCGACACAACTTCTACATTTTACTTCTCCTTTTCTTACTTAAACTGGCTCAAAGGTCCTTTCCTAGAGCCTGCTGTTGCTAAGGGCCTAACTTATGTCAAGCATAAAAGCCTACTTATGTCAAGCAAAGCCTAGCTTATATTAAGCAACTAAAGGGTCATCACTGCTCAACCCAGGATGGTCCACCACAAGGAACCGCAACCTATGGGAAGGATTCACATTGGAGAAGTCTATGGAGGACTGTCTCCTGTGTGAGGGGCCCCACACTGGAGCAGGGGAAGAGTGTGGGTTCTCCTCTGAGGAGGAAGGAGCAGCAGAGACAATGTGTGGTGAACTGAGCACAATCCCCATTCCCCTGTGCTGCTGAGTGGGAGGAGGTAGAGAAATTTGAAGTGAAGTTGTGCCTGGGAAGAAGGGAGGGGTGGGGGGAAGGTAGTTTTAAGATTTAGTTTTTATTTCTCATTATCCGACTCTGATTTGATTGGTGATAAATTAATTTGCCGAGGTCAACTCTGTTTTGCTCTGTGTGAGTAATCTGCTCCAGGACATACATGTTGTTTAAATTGTCCTGAAAATCCTTTCTAGAAAAGGCATAGCTGCTCAGTTCTGGCCAGGCAAGGTTTTTGTGGATATGAGGACATTCTAGTGTAGTACATCTCTACTGTTGCATTATTAAAGCAGGAAAGTGATTTCAGTGAATGTGAAAAGGCACAATTGCAGTTCACTCATTTATTATCAATTTAGGATGTCCTATATGAATTAATCTGTTAGTGATTGTAGTAAAGGTAATGTATTCCCATTCTCAAGGAATAAGCCTTATATTAATTTATTTCATGGATTTAAAACAACAAGGTGGTTAAGACTTTTAGAGTGTGATAAACAGAAGTCTACTTCATTCACCTTGAAAAGAAGTATATTCTTTCCCATTGTGAAATGTACTTATTATTATTGGAGTCAGGTAAATAAAAGTTTATAATAATAATGCCAAGAGAAGTAATATTCAGTTTCTTATTTTTTTCCCTTCCCTGCAGTTCTGTGCTTATAATCATAAGTTGCTCAGGTGATTTATTGTTGAATTTCATTGAATTAAGTGGCTAACACTGTAGAATGTTTCGAAATTGAAAACACATGAGAATAACCTGTTAACAAGGAGGGAAGCATGGAGGAAGACAGCATGCTTTGAACAAAATCTAGCTTTTAGGAATTGAATCAATTCTACTCTGTCATTCAGTCCCAACAACTTGAAGGTGGTCGAGAAGAGTAGTGAGCAGTGTTATAGATATCTATAGATACCGAACAGAATTAACATAATTATCACAACTTTTGAAGGTATATCAGGCTGTTTATTTCAAGGTTTAAGGCAGTCTCTTACAGAGATCAAGAAAATATCCACTGAGGAACAGACTATCTTGGCTATATCAGACTATTATTTTTTCTCATGCTTCTTCCTGCAGCTAATGTCACATAGCAGATATACTCACAAGGTAATACTTTGGATATTTGAGGATAGTTCAGCTTGTTTTTGTCTGAAGAGTGCATTCACTTACTTCAAACTGAGAGTTTCAAAATTATTGATCCATAAGTTAATTATGCTTGCAGCTAGGTAGATGACTGACACACAGTTGAATGTTTAAGTGTATTTACTGTGCTTTAAGATGGATTTACTTGTATAGCATGATCACATACATTTTTTATCACTATAATTTTAAATTGTGTATAATTTTTTGTTTAAGTTCACCATGCACGAAGCATTATAAATTCTGATTCCAATCATAGCTTGAAGGCATTGAGAAACTTTTTTTTTCTTTCAAAGGACTTGAGGGGCAAATGCAGCAAAGTAATGTCACTCAGGCATGAAAATGTTTTTTTTTCTGATTATTAAAGCTCCACCTTAGTGTCTCGTAAGAGAGAGCTCATGACTGTCCAGGCAGTCTGTATTGTTTCTGTCACGTAACAGATCAGAATTTGGATTTGGCATTCATTTTCTTCAGTGAATATTGAGAGGAAGTTATTTTTGATTCCTTAAGGCCAAAGTTGTTTTTTTTAGCAGCTTCTTAAGCCATTGCTTGAAATGCCAGTCTCAAGCAGTATGAAATTCAGGGAGGACTACCAAGGCTTTGGAATCAGAGGTACAGGCAACGTATTGACATGATACTCAAATGAAAAAGCCCAGAGGTGAGAGGAAAGCAAAACCCAGGGATTTATCTCACCTCATCTTTGACATATGCAGTGTAGCCATCAATGTCTGAGCCAAGCAGACATTGCTAATCAGATTCACTTTATAGTCGGGGGAGAGCAACAGCTGCTTTTATACCTGGATGCATTTGGTGGAATTTGGATGTCTTCTTCAAGATTATATAATTCTCACCTAAGAAGTGTCTTTCCCTTGTCTACAAAGGGATACAAAAACTATTAGTTTAGATGCAGACAAGTAGATAGCTATGTTTAGTTAAATGCCACTTTGAAACACTGCAGACAATGGCAACAACAAATTACTTTCCAGGTATGTTTATGACTTTTTTTAATAACAGCCCAGTGCAGCTGGAAAGTCACAATGACAATGTCAAGGAACATAGGTAAATTCTAATTAAAAACATAAATTGGTGGAGATTATTTCTCTAAAGCACTGCTTTGCTTTAAAGAAGAAAAATTCAAAAAATGAATTACTAGTTAACTGCTATGCAGTTTTTACTGACTACTTATAAAAATGCCCACAGATCAAAGGGGCTGCTTGCATTCATCAGCACAACAATGTCCTGATGTGTGAAAGGAAGGAACAGCTCAGATGAGCCATAAAGAACAAATAAGCAGTATTATCAAAAGCTTGTCAGCAGTAGGTAAACCTGAAGGAACTAGTTTGCAGCCTGAAAAGAAAGCAGCAAAAATCTTTCAAAGCGGTCAGGCAAGAAGCTGTGAAATTCCATCCAGGCTTATATATGTATAATCATAAAGTGACTTTCATGAACTCCATTTAGTGGTAATAACAGTAATAAACACAGCTGTGCAATTTAACCAATGTAATAATAATTATATTTATATACTTTAAAAAAATAATTACAATATAAGTACTCTGTATTATCACAGTTCTTGTCACATTGGTCCTTTTTGCACAACAGCTCCATGCCTTCAGCAGCCTCATTGCTTTTCTCTGTTCTTCTGTAAGAAGAGGGTCTTATGGCTACTTCAGGTAACATAGCCAAATGAGTCTGCAGCACTGATTCCTATGGAGGAATTAACATATGCTCCAGATTGCTCATTATCTTATTTATTTTCAAACATCTTATTTAAGTGTCTTTTTTTTATCACTGTTTATAATTTGCAGAGTGGTCTTAACTGCCTTTTCTGAAACGATGCAGAGGTCAATTTCTTCAGTTAAACATTTAGTTTAGAACATTTACTTTGCTTATTTGCCAGTTTTGTGGAGATGTGAATTCTTTACCAGTCCTCAAAAATCTAATTAATCTCATTACGAAATTTTGCTTCTCAGATCTCTTTTAAGATAATATAAATAAGATAAAGTAGTATACTCTGACTTTAAGATGCACACCTGTGACCTTTATCACAGGGAAAGATGGTTATTCAATTGCAAACTTTGATGTTTTGCTGCTAGACACCTTTTAATCCATGACAATATTGCCCTATCTCCCAAGCTTAATTAGCTCATTTAGGACTCTTTCAAGAAAGATCTTGACAAAGACATCTTGAAAATGTTTTTTCACTGTTCACTTTTCCTTTACACACAAAGAAATGTAGCAGTGAAGTAAGACACTTGTCATGGTTTAAACCCAACCAACCACGCAGCTCGTTCACTCACTCAACCCCCCTTTCTTGCCCTCCCCTGCTTCCAGAGAGCTGGGGGGAGAATCAAAAGAATGCAACTTCCACAAGTTGAGATAAGAACAGTTTAGTAACTAAGGTATAACACAAATCACTGCTGCTACCACCAATAATAATAACGATAAAGGAAAAGAATACAGCATCCCATCAACCACAACAGATAACTCACGACACCCCACCAACCGAGTGCTGACTGACCACCTCTTCCAACCACCCCGAGAGAACTAGGCCTTCCGGATCACCCCCAGTTACATCCTGGGCATGATGTACTATGGTATGGAATACCTCTTTGGTCAGTTTGGTCCCGTCAGTACAGTCCTGTCCCTCCTTCCCCATGGCTTCCCCTCCTCCCCGGCAGAGCATGAGGCTCACAAAGTCCTTGGTCAGGGCAAACATCGCTCAGCAACAACCAAAAACATCGACCTTATCAGCCTTGTTCCTGGGCTAAGTCAAAACACCAGCTACTAAAGAGAAGAAAAACTGACTGCAACTGCTAAACCCAGGACAACACTGCAACATAGAAGGAAATAGAATAAATATGTCAAACTGAAGGTTAACTGGTGTTTAGTACATAGTGGGTACTATCTTTGCTTTGGAGATTGATTGTCAATTTATGTTGATTGCTTTTGCTTCTTAATGGGTAGTGTTTTTTACTTTTAAAGTTGACAATAAATCCAATTGTAATTAAAAGCAGGATCTAAAACTATGGTGGGATGAGTACATTTCATTTACCAAAGCAGGTTGTTTGGGTTTTTTTCCCAAATTCAGTTTTAGAAAAATAATATTGGAGCATTCAGACTTGTTGAGAAAGCCTGGTTCAATATTTTTTTTTTTAGTTTTACTCATAGTACATATTTATAAACATACCTATATCGGTATATATAGAATCATAGAACACTCTGGGTTAGAAGAGACCTTAAAGATCATACATCCCATCTGTCACGGGCAGGGACATCTTCCATTAGACCAGGTTTCTCAAAGCCGCATCCAACTTTGCCTTGGAACACATAGTAAAGAATTTCTTCCTAATTGCTAATCTAAATCTACTTTTTGTGATTTTAGAGCCATCCCCCCTGTCCTGTCACTACATGACCTTGTAAAAAGTCCCTCTCTAGATTTCTTGTAGGCCTCCTGTAGACACTGTAAGGCTTCTCTACGGTCTCCCCAGAGCCTTTTCTTCTCCAGGCTGAACTCTCTCAGCCTTTCTTCATACCAGAGGTGCTCCAGCCCTCTGGTCCTCTTCACGGCTTCCTCTGGACTTACTCAAGCAGGTCCAAGACCTTGGTTTAGGGGCCCCAGAGCTGAACACAGCACTGCAAGTGAGGCTAATGACAGAGGTGTAGAGGGCAAGAATCAAACCCCAGAATTCTGCAGAACCAAAAGGAGAATTATGTTTGGTCATAATAATATTTTAGAACTTCCTTTCAGAAAGACTTTTTGAAATAAGGAAGATTCTTCTTAATAGAATACAGCAGTCTTTGCTGTATTTTGCAGTGCTCAAAAGCACTGTAGTTCTTTTCTGTAGCTGATTGACTTGAAAATATCCTAAAATCTGGGAAAGATGCACAGGAAAACCTTACTGATGGTGCCATATGGAATGACAGCCCTCAAAGGGGTAAAGCACTAGGATCTATTTTGTGCAGTCAGAGCAGTAAATTAATACCCCAAGGGTTAAATTGCCAAAATCTAAATTAATCAGTAGCACAATAATTGTATCATAGATGCTGAATTTTGCCCAAGAAAACTGTCACTGTCCTTCTGCCGTACTGGATTGGTAATGGGAATGTTATATGCTAAGGAGGAGCTGGGACAAGTCCAACATTTGACTCCATTCCAAGTGACCAGTTTAATACAGGTAACTGATCATGATATCAGCATACTATCTGTTACATTTATTTATTCATTTCTGTCAATCTTGTGGTGGGTGTGTTGATGAAAAGCCTTGCAAGCCTGTGAATGTTTAATAATAGGTAATGAAACAATGAACCTGTTTGCCACATAATAGCTTTCAGTATAAACTCTGGCATGCTTTTATCTGTTCATTCAGTGTTTTGTGGTGATCTCAGTCACTCTTTTTAGTGAGTCTGAGGAAAGTAACATGACTTTGGTCACCCTGTATATGTTGCAGTTTGTAATAGAGCATTGTAGCATATGGCTATGTAAATCTGTTCTTTTGCAGTGAACAACATCTTGAAACACATTTAAATAAGGACGATGGTCTGCATTACCAAATTCATGACTAAAAATTGGTTTCTTTCAGTAACTGTGGTTAGTTCTTTTGTATTTTTATTTTCAATAACAGTAATAGTCTTTTTAAAGTTGTAGAATCATTTTAATTACAGCTGAGAAAATATTTTTAGTTAGTTAAATAGATAGCTTTTTGAAATTTAATATGCTGTATAAAAATGTATGCTTTAATAGGATATTGGACTGTAATTTTTAAAACACGAAGTATCAGAGGCTATTTTAGTATGAAACTGAACTTTCTATATGCCAACATAGATTTGCAGCATATATGGCATATATAAATAAACAGCAGAGCCGGAGAGCTTGTACTCTTCAAATGATTCAGATGATTCACTTTATTTAAGTACTGAATGCGCATTCCTGTTCAATAAACACTCTGTTTACTTTTGCATCGACTAAGCTTCACTGTTTTGAAATAAAGCTATTTTTGGCTATAGAGACCTTAATTTTGGTAATATGTTAAGTGCAGTGAGATGAATACAGATACTCTGTCTGCTTTGTGATAAAGCTGAATTAATACCCAAAGGATTAACCTTCAGCAAGGATTTTGCTGATTATTATTGTAGAAATTACTATTAACTGCTCTCTAAAACATGGTTCTACTGAAAAGTTTGCGGGGGGGGGACTGGGTAGAGGGGTAGGTTGGTAAGGGATGAAAAGGGGGAGTGAGCGAAAACATTTCCAGTCCATCATGAATAAAATTCTGATTGAAACTCAACATCCTTTTTCCTCTGTCATATCTGCTTTATCAATTTCAACAAAGTGCTTGGGGGGGGGAGGGGAGGGGATGTTGTTTGTTTGTTGTTTTTGTCCCAATTTTCTGAAAGGACTCCAAAGAATTGCTCCTCCTAAAATCATCTTTTCTAACATAAGGAATTATTAGGTTTCAAAATGAACATTAGTTAACTTAAGTCGTTTCTTCTTTGTGAATTGTTATAGAAGATGTTGGCTTCTGTTGTGGTTATGAGCCTGATGAAGTCAACAAGATGACATTGGGTGAACTCCCTTGGTATATTTAATCAAGAAGTGACTGCTAGTCACTGCTAGTGATTTGTATAGTTTTCCTTGTAAAAAACAAATTGCCATAGGACATGCTACGTGAAGCTGGTTAATAAATCACTAAGACCTCATTATTAAGTCTTGAGCAAATCATGTAAGATCCTCATGAACTGTGCTGCAGATAGTTCTAGAAAGGCTTTTCTGATCCAAAATTGAGAAACAGTGGCCTAAAATGTATGCAAAACCTGGATTTAGTGACAGATAGGTAACTGAACTTTAAAACAAAAAAAGAGAAAAAGAAGACCAGCAACCTCTAGACTCAAAGAGAACAATATCACAATCATCTGACTTCAAAAGTGTTTTTTATCATGTGTATCAAAAACAACTAAATGTCGCATTCTCATTAATTAATAGATGGAATGTGAATAGATTTTTTCATTCCTTAATGAAAAAAGATGAAGATCATTATTTCCACTAAGGACTATTTTTACTGAGGGCCTGTATGCAGATTTGAAATACCTATTTGAAGTCCTGTTATACACAATCTGACTCATCCCAAGTATTTCACTTCCAGGTGAATATATGATAAATTCAGCAAGTAATTAAAGTGAATTTCCACATTGAAGTTATTCAAAATAGTTTTTCTGTTAAACTGAATCGTACTTTGGAAGTCTAAGAAATGCAATCTGTTATAAAACTTTTTCATATTAATGTATATTTGCTTTAAGCTTGTGGTTTCAATAAAGTCTCATGTAATTTCACCCCCCTACTTTGGCTTAATCTTTTCCCATCTCAAAAAAATCTAGCTGTATTTTAAACCTATCATGTACTTCAATAATTATGGCCTAAATTTAAGGTATCCTATCTTTTGGGTTGGTCTGTGCATTTTTTTAAGTATTTATATGGAAAAAATTGTCTCATTCTGAAATCCAGCACTGTTTCTGAGCTATAGTTCTGTTCTTCCTTTGAAGATTTTTAAACTTCAGAAGAAGCATATATACACTTCTTGATTACACTTTTCTACAAGGACAGGGTAATTTAAAATGCCAGTATGTTGCCTGTATGTATTTCAGTATTTTACATGATATTATGGGCTTTTTCCTCTTTCTTTTCAGAAAATTTTAATTGTACTTGCAGGTATTACGGAATCATTGTGATCAGAGATACTTGGTTCTAATGTAAAGCATTACATAAATTCTGATTTTTCACATGACAAACAAACATTATTTTTAATTGTTATTATAATCCTGGTAACTTGTGCACTTCTGGCAGAGATCAAAGTGTCCAGGGGCCTGACAGCTTGTGCAGGCTGTGGAGTCACTGGTGGTACTGGCTTTGCTGTCTCCTTGCACATGGACCTGCACAAAGTGACCACGCATGCAACTACATAGGTTTGCACTGACTCTCTGTGGAAGTAATTTTCAAATGTGTCTCAAAGACAGTATATGCAGAAGACATTGAACATGTTCAGAGCAAAGCATGTGATTGCATTCTTTACTGGCTCAATTCCAAAGCACCTTATGAAATGCATGCAAATTATGAGAATTAAAAATAGAAAGGAAGTTACATAATAAGGCTCAAAATGCCCTACACATACTTAAGGTATTGAGGGTTTTCTGGGGTTATTTGGTTTTGGTTTTCGTGTTGGGTGGTTTGTTTTTTTTCCCCCCAAAGTGCAGAATTAAAGCAGGGTTTATCTTATTTTTTCCTATTTCTCTTGAGAGTGATTTTTTAAAAAGGGCAGAAAAATCACATACTGCACTAGAAGATTCTTAGATTTTTTTTTTTATGTATCTCAGCAGTAGGATAAATACCATGTAACAGTACCTAAATATTTGAGAGAAACCTTGTGTTACTTGTGAAGTAAATTTTCTATACTATGTTCCTACATGCAATCTATGTTTCTATGCATAACCGTGTTTACATGACAGATTTAACTGACACCCATCTCCGTCTGTGGTCATAAATAAACAGTAACCTTCATTGAAAAGAAAAAAAAAAAAAAAAAGGGAAAAAAAAAAAAAAAACAAAAAAAAACACCAAA
>NDXB01003084.1:35595-64280 GCA_002631895.1 Agapornis roseicollis
TAATTTTTGGGTTTTGTTTGATTTTTTTTTTTCCAGAAGTAAAATCTACTTGTTTCATAATATTAAAGATATAACATAATATGAAAATTACTCGCTTTCTGCTTTTTAGTGTGGTTTTCTCCATCAAATCTTTCTGAAGTGAGCCTTTGAATTCTACATTTGTCTCTATGAGATACAAGATAAGAGTTCTTCTCAATATGTTGAGTTGATATGGTCTAACATCTTCTGCCAAATTTGTACTGCAAAAAAAGCCACCCTGTGGCTCCATGGAGTGAAATCTGCCAGCTTTAATGATGAAGGTTAAGTACAAAAGATGTGTTCAGTCTAGATAGCAAAGCTATACCTTAAGCTTTCTTCAGAAAGTTAACTGTTTGTGACCAAAAGTTTGGGTGCAAATGCATCCAATGCAAGGCGTCTATTTGTTGTTATAATCCACACTAATCACCCCTGGGAACTAGTCCTGACTGGAATCACAGAGAACAGCTGTTGATTTTGGTTTCACAGCTATAGTTAGATCTGCAGTGTGAACCCTGATTTAACCAAAATGCAGCAACACTGATCTAAGCTAGTAGCAGGCTTTAAAAGTAATGAAAATCTTTAACTGTATTAAAAACTTTCTGGTTCAAAATCATATCCCTGTTTGAAATTTAATTATATGACTTTTTTTTTCAGGGGTATCAGCATCAGTCTGACAGGTGCAAACAAAAACCAGAAATATTACAGGGTGTGATAGAGTATTGGAAGTGAAGACGAACTCGTGTTCTCAGGCTCTGAGTACTTTCCAGTTAGGTGTACACTGTGAAAAGCACTTAGTTCTGGCATTACCTAGTTCAGTTGTACTTGTTCTGTGCATACACATAACAACATTTCCCACTAATTCAAACATTAGCGTCAAACAAAGAACAAGAAATTTCTAAATAATATACATGGTTTAAGGTGACTTGAATGATAAACCTGTGAAGTATAATCCTGTCTAATCTCAAAAATGCAGCACATATGTTTGTTGCCCAGTTAATAAATCTCAGGTTGTTCTCAATTTATTATGTCATAAATTCGTAAGCCAATGTCCAGCTCTTATTTTAGCCATTCCAAAAATGAGTGGGAGTGGCCTGTGTAAATCCAAACTGCACAGCTGGCAAATTTGGTACGTAACATGTACCACAGCCCAGTTTCTGTCTTTCCTATTGTACTACTGAGTGAGTACTCAGTGAGTAAAGTTATCTTTGAACTCACCCTAAGCAAGTCTTGTATGGTACTGTTTTCATATTCGGTTTAAGAGTTATAATCTGCTCCATCACTAGTGTCCCCAGGCTACAGCAAAGCCTTGCAAGGAATTAAGCTTTAGAGAAACCCTCATGACATTACCCACCCATTTTCTTTTGCAACTGCTGCCACTGTTAAGAGCAAGGAGATGGGTGAAGTTACTGGAGCTTATGCCGTGTTTTATGGCATCAAAGAGATATAACGAAAGTATCTTGCATGTACTAGACCATTTATTCTGCAATTCATTGTATCAGGAGTGTATTGTCTGTTTCCTTAATAATGCATACAGTGTATCACTTAGAAATAGCAAGTGATTGAGAGGTTCATTCATTTAAGGAAGTAGATGCTTTGGCTGATATGCACAGTCAATGCTGCATTTTTTCTATCAGTCACTGATTCATGCAAATATAAAGAAATAAAGCAGAAACTTGCTTTCAATTTTTTTTTCTTTCCTCCAATGGGGAATATAGTTTCTATTTACTTTGAAATATTATGGAATAGGGAAAAAATGTTTACCAGAGTGGAAATATATACATGACAGAGGTTTCTCCAAACTCAACCTTCACACCACCTACCTTTATTACAATTCTACAGAATCACAAAATCATTAACGTTGGAAGAGATCATCTAGTCTGACACCCTCTGCCAAAGCAGAGCCACCTAGAACAGGTTGCATAGGAACACATCCATGTGGGTTTTGTATATCTCCAGAGGGGGAGACTCCACAGACTCTCTGGGCAGCCTGTTACAGTGCTCTGCCTCCTGTTGAGGTGAAACTTCTTGTGTTTTAGTTTATGGCCATTGCTCCTGACACCTACCTCTGCAATATTTGTATGCATTAATGGATCGCCTCTCAGTCTTCTCTAGACTAAACAAGCCCAGCTCCTGCAATCTCTCAAGAAAGATGCTCCAAACCCCTGATCATCCTTGTGGCCCTCCACTGGACCTTTCTGGTAGCTCTTGTCTTTCTTATACTGAGGAGCCCAGAACTGAATACAGTACTCCAGATGTGGCCACACTAGGGGTTAGTAGAAGGTGAGGATCACCTTCCTCAAGATTTCAGAATCATAGCAAAAGTAATAACCCATTCAGTAAGTCTTTTTATTAATAACGTAATGTAGGCTCAATCTTTCCTCCTCTCTTTTTTTATTTTTTAATTGATTATTTTTTTTTTTTTCTGGACTGCTGAGAAAATTCCAGTTTCTAGTAATTAAAAAGCTGTTACATACAAGAAACCCCAGAAGCCTTACTTGGCTTTTTTTTTTTTCCAGACTCATAATTTTACTGTGTAACAGCTATCAATGTTGCAAAATTATTAAATGGAAGAGAATTTGTTTAAGATGCATTTAACAGCAACACTTTCAGCACAAAATTTATGTCTTGTTTGTTCTGGATTTGTATATCTTGGTTGTTCTGCACGTCAGAAGAGAAGAATGAAAGTTTTATGGATAGAAGAGTAAGAGAAATAGGAAATGAATTTTTAAATTATACAATTTATGGGTTTTTTCAATTCAGTTTCCCAAATATACTTGGCTTCCTAATCTCCACTGAGGTACTGACTGCATCTAGAAGGCTGTGACTTTTAAAGGAATCCTTGATTTACTTACTATCAAAGAATCTGGGGCTATTTCCAGAAATATAAATGTCTGACAGATACTATTTGCTGAGGTTGCACAAGATTCTTCTTACTCAGAACACAGTAACAAGGACTAACTGTCCCCATAACTGGTTGAGTTAAAGTTAAGAATGTGAGAGACGATGAGAATGCAGCCATACTTAGGCACAGAAACAAGAATTATGTTGGATATTAAATTACTAAATCATTTATGGTGCTTGTTTGGCAAGTGACAGAGATAATAACTTGTAGATAACTTTTGCTTTGACTGCAGCTGTAAAGTCCATCTCTTCTGTTTCCTAGAGGAACTGAAAGGCATCTATAAGTTTTAAATGAAAACTGAGCATATCTAACACTAAGCAAAATCACAGTGTTTATTCAATTATTGGTTTTATTTACATTTTCAGAAAATAATTTTAAAATTACATCAGTGATAATAATAAAAAATGTGCAATTTAAGAAAAAACAAAATCTCTTTTAATTCAAGTAAAGTAAAACATTGATTGTAGATGTTTACCCCTGGGGATATTCCTGTTATATTCAAAGGAGGATAGGCAGATACTAATATGCAGAATTTATTCCTTTAGGATTCAGTACTCCCCTGAACCTTCTCTTGTCTAGGCTGACCAAGTCCAGTTCTCTCAGCCTGTGTTCACAGGGGAGGGTCTCCAGTTCTCTGATCATCTTTGTGATCCTCTGGACTTGCTTAAGCATGTCCATGTCCTTGTGTTGAAGGACCCAGGGCTGAACACAGGACTGCAGGTGGGGTCTCATGAGAGTGGAGAAGAGGGACAGAATAATCTGCTTCAACCTGCTGGCCATGCACCTCTTGATGCAGCCCACCATACGGTTGGCTTTCTGCCTGCAAGTGCACATTGCTGGTTCATGTTGAGCCTGTTGAGAACCAACACCCCCAAGTCCTTCTTCTCAGGCTCTCTCAATCTGGTCTCAACCCAGTGTGTGTTTGTGCTTGGGATTGCACTGACCCAGGTGAAGGACCTTGCACTTGGACTTGCTGAACTTCTTTAGATTCGCATTGGCCAATTTCCCAAGCATGTCAAGGACCTTCTGTATGACTTTCCTTCCCTCCAATGTGTTAACCACACCACACAACTTGGTATTGTCATTGGACTTGCTGAGGGTGCATTCATCCCACTGTCCATATTGTTGGGAAATATCTTAAACTTTGCTGGCTCCAGTACCAACCTGTGAGGGACACCACTTGTCACTGATCTCCACTTGGACATTGGGCTGTTGACAGTAACAAAGTGAATGTGACCATCCAGCTATTTCCTTATCTACCCAGTGGTCCATCCGTCAAATTCATGCCTCTCCAGTTTAGAGACAAGGATGCCACGTGGGACAGTGTCACATGCTTTGCACGAGTTCTGGAAGATAATGTCAGTAACTTTTCCCTTATCCACCAGCGCTGTAACCCCATCATAGAAGGCTACCAAATTTGTCAGGCACTATTTGCCCTTAATGAACCCATGTTGGTTGGCAACAAGCAAATCCTTTTTTTTCGCATGTGCCTTAACATAGTTAAGAGGAGGGATTATGGTTTCCCTTTTCAAGTCAGTGGGAGCTTCACTACCTCTGTCACAACTTCTCCAATATGATGCATAGTGGCTTAGCCACTTTGTCTGCTAGTTCCCTCGGGACATAAGGATGCATCTCATCAGGTCCCATGGATTTGTGCACCTCCATGTTCCTTAGATGATCTCAGACCTGATCTTCTCTTACAGTGGTCAGGCCTTCATTTTCCCCGTACCTGCCTTTGTGTTGGACTTGGACAGTGTGGCTGGATCACTTGATTGTGAAGACTGAGGTGAAAAAGTCACTGAGTATGTCAGTCCTCTTCATGTCCTGGGTACAGTTTCCTTCTGGAGAAGGCTGACATTTTGTCTAGTCTTCTTTTTATCACTAACATACTTATAAAAGCTTTTCTTGTTGCCCTTGACTTTGCTGGCTAGATTAAATTTTACCAGGGCTTTAGCTTTCCTAACCTTATCCAAGAAAATGCACTTGGAGCTGCACTTGAGAGAGCTATGAAAATCTATTTATGAAATTAAAAGTGAAGGGACATTATAGACTGAGGTTATATTTGTAGGAGAAATAGCTCTATGAAAGTTATGTAGGTCATCTTGCCAGAGATGGCAATTGGACTGTGAAATGATAGAACTTTAAAAAAAATGTTGAGGTGTCCTGAGTGGTATTAATGGAAGTTTAACTACCCAAGCGAAGAGTGCATAATATAAATGAGAGGAAGTAAGACTGAGGGCATGTTTGCGGATGTGGCACACAATTGATTTTTAGCTGAATATGTGCATCAGCTGAAAAGGAAGGAAATAATAATGGCTCTGGCATTAAGTAAGACAGTCAAAGACGTACACTTACGTAACCTTGTACTACAAACAGATAAAGGCAGAGAAATTCAGAGAAGCAAGTATTTGTTCCTAAGTTTTGTAATTTGGAAGGTAAGAAAATCATTATGGTTTTATAAAAAAAAAAAAAAAAAAAAAAAAATAAATTATTTGTAACTGTAAATGTCAAGGGTCGTCAGAGACAAAAGGGAGAAAGGGAAGGAGAAACATCAGTAACGTGTATCCAAAATGGTTTTTTGCAAAAAATCTGCAGAATAGAAAAATTTCTGAAGACCAGTGATGTGCTGGGGAAATTACAGATTTGTGGGGACACAGGTCCCTTTTTTGAAAGACCAGAGATAAGCCGTTCAGCCTTCAAAGGTCTCTGAATTTGTCAATCTCTTTCAAAGGTAGTAAAAGAGTTATCATAGTGCCAGCAGCTTATTTGCAGAGGTCATATTCTTGCTCTTTGAGTTGGGGAGTAAACACTGACCGGTGAAGACCAGCCACTGTAGTAGTTTACAGTGAGTGATTTATTTGTTTGTTCACTGTGCAGTATGTGCTAGTGTATGCCCTATTTTGTTCTGTTAAGAGAGAGCAGTCTGTGGAGAGGAAGGCAGCCTGATACCAGGGTCAGATGAAACCCAACTAAAAGAGGCAGGGATTGCTCCTTCCTGAAAGCATTTAGCAATTCTTAAGTGCCTTGGGGTATTTGTCAAATGCAAGGTGAGATGTGCAGGAAGAAGAAAAGAGCACAATGAAAATTGTCCTGGGTTCAGCTGTAACAGTTATTTTAATTCTTCTTAGTAGCTGGTGCAGTGCTGTGTTTTGGCTTTAGTCTGAGAACAACGCTGATAACACTCCAATGCTTTAGTTGTTGCTCAGTAGCACTTACTCTGATCAAGGACTTTTCAGTCTCTCATGCTCTGCCAGTGAGGAGGAGCACAGAAGCCAGGAGGAAGCAGAGACAGGACTCCTGACCCAAACTAGCCACAGAGGTATTCCATACCACAGCATGTCATTCCCAGTATATAAACTGGGAGGAGTTACCTGGAAGGGCCAGACCACTGCTTGGGTTGTGCGTCAATTGTGTTTATTGTTTGGGGTTTTTTTAGCCTTTAGTTGTATATTCTCTTCCCTTGTTATTTCCATTATTATTAGTAGTAGTAATAGTAGTTTTGTCTTATACTTTAGTTATTGGACTGTTCTTATATTAACCCGTGGGGTTTATATTCTTTTGGGTTTTCTCCCTATCCCTACTGGAGAGCGGGTAAAAAAGGCAAGTAAGAAAGTGACTGTGCAGAGCTGAGTTACCAGCTGGCCTTAAACCAACACAAAATGCAGAGAAAGCACAAAGATTCTGTATAGGCAGCTACAGGACAACCCTAGAGAAGACCAGAGGACAGATGTGAACTATGGTCTTAGTGAGGAAGGAATAAAAAGACTTTTGGGGATCTAGAGGGTTACAGTGGGGAGATTTTCTCATATATCTTTGTTATTATTGTGTCACCCTGGAGATCTCATTTTTTCTATTCAGTAACTTTGTACTCCACTTGTGTCACTGTTATTCAGTGATAACATGTAGACATAGTCACCTTAAAACTTCTTCCAGTCTAAGTTTCTGTTGCACAGCTCCTCATGGCACTTTAGAATAAGATTCTAATGAGTGTAAATTGACATATGAACTGAACTGCTGAGGTTGCTTTTATTTATGTCTCACCTGTCTGACAAAAGATTTTACTTGTATCCATATATTCAAATGATCAAAAGTATTATTTGTCTAAAATATATGAACTAGAAGTCTGTAGGGATAATCTGGCCATCAATTATTCAGAAGAGGTCAGTCTCCTTTTGCTATGCCTGTAATTCTTCATTCTACAGAGGTAACATGAAAGCTGCATTTCTGTTCCAAACCTCTGGTCTAGTTGAGCATGGCAGATTTTCTTATTAATCAAAGATGAACTCCTAGGTGCAATGAACTATGCCAAAGCTGACCAAAACTGTTTTCTGAGCTTTGACCATACAAATAGGCTGGATTCACATCTCTTCATAAAAAGTTCTGACAAGACTGCAAAACTATCATGGTAACAGATCTAGAAACAACTGTTTTTTTGTTTTGTTTTTTTTTTTTTTACCTCCACAGAAAGATCTTATCTGTTTTTTTCTCTTATTCACTTGGAAGAATTGCACTTAGTAGTTTAAGCCTTGGATAATCAAATCAGTATAATTAAGTCCAAATAGGTTCATAAAACCTTGTTGGACCAATGTGCAGCTTAGACAGCCTGTGGCATCTACACACCTATATATTTTCCTGTAATGTGAGAACACCTTACCACAAAGAATGGGTGAAAGCAGTCCAAACACATAATGTAGCTATAAATTCAATCCAGGAATACACCTACCCTGTCAAAGATAATCAAAAAGTTAACTATTTGAGACTTTGTAGCTTATCCATTTCTGCTGTAGCATTTGCTCAGTTATTTAAAGTTCTATCACTGTAGATATCCAAGAATCTGTCAAATTAACTATTCTGCACATATTTCCTCTAAAGCTTATTCACCAGTATCTCAGATTTTAAGTCCTATGATGGATGCACTATTTGTTACAAGGCTTTTATGTAAAAGTCTTCAACAGGTTTTACAAATGTGTCTCATACTGGCATAATTAAATCCATTACCTGATACAGTATTATTGTAATTTTTTGTTAAACGTACCAGAAAAGGAGGAGACATTGATAACACTGTTTATTTTTTGCTTCAAGTCCAAAGACAAGATCTCTAAACTGCAGATAGGAGACTTGAGACTTCAGGCTTTTCATAGCCTCAAAGGCAAAATAGCTTCTAGAAGCTTACCACTTGTCCTGGTTTGGGCTGGGATAGAATTAATTTTCTTCCTAGTAGCTGGTGTAGTGCTGTGTTTTGACTTTAGTCTGAGAACAACGCTGATAACACTCCAATGCTTTAGTTGTTGCTCAGTAGCACTTACTCCGATCAAGGACTTTTCAGTCTCTCATGCTCTGCCAGTGAGGAGGAGCACAGAAGCCAGGAGGAAGCAGAGACAGGACTCCTGACCCAAACTAGCCACAGGGGTATTCCATACCACAGCATGTCATTCCCAGTATATAAACTGGGAGGAGTTATCCAGAAGGGACCTATCACTGCTAAGGTCAGAATAGGTATCAGTCAGCAGGTGGTGAGCAATTGTGTTGGCCATCACTTGTGTTTATTGCTGGTTTGGGTTTTTTTTTTTTTTTCATTTTTTTTTCCCTTTTGGTTTTATATTTTCTTCTCTTGTTATTTCTATTTTCATTATTATTATAATTTGTAGCATTAGTATACTGTACTTTAGTTATTAAACTGTTTCTATCTCAGCCCACCGGTTTTACATTCTTTTGATTCTCATCCCTATCTCGCCCAGAGGTAGGATAGATGGGGGAAAGAGCGAGTGGCTGAGTGTTGCTGAGCTACTAGCTGGGTTTAAACCATGATATCACTTCTAGACTTATGCATCTGCTTCACCTTTCTTCAAGCTGAACCTCTGTATAGGAGGCAACACAAGAGCCTGGAGGACAAAAGGAGGGCAAACAGCTGTAAAATTAACTCTGTAGCTAAGTGGTTAAGGCAGCCAGCTTCAGACAGCAGACCAAAACATTGGTCTCAACATCAGCTCAGTATCAGTAATCCAATATAAAATGTACAAACTGTCCATGGAAATGATGCCAGACCTCAGGTTGACTCCAATCAGATGCAAATGCTAACAGAGTCAGGAACTATTATTAGAAACATAGCTCATAAGATTCTCGGTGTTTCATTTTCATGTGATTTTGTGGCTCTTTAAAAAGACACACAAACAACAGAACAAAACTGCAGACAGAAGGCAGCACTGACAATAACTACATAATAAAAAGAGTTTACACAGTCTGCAACAAAACTGAATAGGGATTTTTCCCCTTTCCAATCTCATGTAGTACTAGCAATATAAGAAGTTGCACATAACATTTGGAGACTAAAAATGACACAGAAGAGAGACTTTTAAAGTGTTCGTGTAAGTCAACTCGGTACAAACTAGCCTCATTACCTGCAACGGTACTTCACTGTCTTCATAAAAATTTGACAGAAAATGCAGAACTAACCGTTTGCTTTGAATAAGACAAAGTTTGAACTTTCTGCTAATTTGTTTACTGCCTAGGTAGTTAATTAGACTTGTTTAGAGATAAGACTCACATGGCTGCAGCCTAAGGTTCCAGCTCATTCATATCAGTTTAAAAAGTATTGCTGTCACAAGTAAGGCAAGAGAATTTTGCCCATTGCACTGTAGCTGTATTTATTGTATGTAAGATGTCTACTGGTGGGGTCTTGAGAGGGGACCTCTCTGAACTGACAAAATGTTTATTTTTAATACTTTTTACTTCAATTTGGAAAAAAACCCATTTACAAGTAGTGCAAGTTGTTGCTTTAGTGGAAGATGACAATAAAGATCTTAAAAGGTTGTGTTATGCTGTGCCCTCTACCTAATGGTAAAATCCTTAATATATATATATATTATATGTATTTGAAGGAAGAGCATTTATTATAAAGCCTTCCTAGCATCTTTGTACCAGTGTCTATACAGTTGGGATTGAGATAGCAACACAGCTATTTAGAGATAAACATTATGAAGTGATAAAGTCTAATGCTTTGTGATGCTCTGAACCTGTCATCTGTGTTGACCACAGTTATGTGAGTCCACCTATCTGCCTACAGGCTTTGTATGCCTCTATGCAGCCCTTATTGCAGTGTTTGCAAGAAACAAATGGCTTCCAGCACCTTGAGCTAGTCCTTGATTAAGGGAATTGTCTATCTCAGCACTCTTTTTTCTCTTTCTCCACATTCCACTACAATTTGTCCTCCTATTTTTAATCACAGAGGGGCAATGTCACTATAATTCTCCACTGGCTTGTGAAGATCCCTGTACTGTCATGTGCCCTGTGACACTCCTACCATGTCCTACTTCTTTTGCTTTCTTTTTTTCTTCATTGGGAGCTATTTCAACAGGTCAGGAATTCTGATGGAACTCTTCTTCCATTTCTAACCTGCAAGTTTTGCTGTTCTGTTTCAGGGACATAGGTTAACTCATCCTCTGGGCCTGATCTGGGCTGCTGCTTGGCCAGCTCCACTATGTAGTCAGGTTGCTTGAGTAGAACTTGGATGAATGAGCAGAACAAAATGATTAGGTTCAGCACCCCAGGAATTGTAATTTCAACTTCTGCCTTTCACTGCAGCACTAAAGATTCAGCCCAGCTCCCATGATAGTCAAGCTAACATAAATTGCAGCTGTTACAGAATTCCAGCTAGTGTTTTGGGGTGTGTTCAGGAGCTACATTAAGGACACTCTTGAGCAAAACTTTCAGCTGAAACTGCAAAGAAGACAGAATTTTAAAAAGAACTATTAGATGGTAGACAGTAAAGAAGTTACTCAGTTAACCATATGTTAATCACACAAAGATGCTGGGATATTTATTGAACTGTGAATAATCACCATACCTTCAAAGTGAATTCTGTGTCATCATAAAATCCTATATTCCATTTCATATGGGTATTTCAAATACCATAGCTGAGATTCTTAATTACAGTGTCCATAAGAAATACTGAAATAAATGAATATGGTTAAATTTAAGGAGACTTGAGATAATGATTCTTGTATTTTATACTATAGCATGTAAGAATCTTGAGTTAAATAAAAACAGAGCAGTGCTACAAAAAAGGTTTTGAAGTGTTAAACTGAGTGGCGTTCAAGGTCATTAGCTGTAATGGGGTCATCAACCCAATATCCTTTGCGGAACTTGTTTTCTGTTTAGCAACTGGTTTTTACATTGAGTCTGTGCTGATCTCTTATGTACAAGTAATAACCAATTTATTTCTTTCACTAAATGTGCCTTTCATAATGGTAGTAAGAGTCCAGACAAATCATTTTCAAAGGATTAATTTTCTATCTAACTCCGGTGGCTAAAATATTTCTGCCATTTTCTTGATGCTCCACACTGAAAAGCCAAGATACAAGATTGTTCTTTGAAAACATGATACCTAATGTTCTACCATGGTAGAACCTGGAATAAGCAGGATTCCTGTTATTAACTTGAGTTAAAGAGGGGTCGTTGTTTGGGTTTTATTTTTTTTTCCATTTTGTCTAGAAAGCCTTTATTTTTCTCCTTCAGGTCTGGAGAAAGGAAACAATATAGAGCTAGTAGTGCAGAAGTAACAGATGCCATTAATTGCACAGAAAGGTTTCTGTTCCTCAGGAAACAGTTATCTCAGGTTCTTCTCAGAGTTCTTACTCCACTGGTTTCTATTATTTTAAACCTATGCTGTGAGATTGTCTCCAACATTAAACTGCCTAATGTGAATATTTATGGCTTTTTTTCTGCCCTTGCTTGTTTCTACACAATGCAAAGCACATTCTCAGCAGGAATCCCACTGGGGCATGTTGTATTGTACATGCAATTGCTAAATATTGCAGTTGCCCTCCAGCCATTGGTACCTTATCTAAGCATTCGCTACTATTCAGCCAAGCGTATATTTGCCTCATAGACAGGTTTGTCTATGGGGAAAGAATTATAATCAAATGAAACAAAGAAGAGTATAGGTGAAATGTCTATGCAAGCAGTAATGTATTGTCACAAAATAGTTATCCATTCAAATCAGACAAAACTTAATAGTATTAGTCCAGCAATTTTCATCCTTACAGGGACTGAGTTGGTGGAGATTTTCTTCCAGCCAAAAGGCTACAGATTCAATTTTGGCTGATGCTACTGAAAATTTCTGCTCATATCAGAGAATATATTTACAGAACATTCATGTCACCTTTTGAAATGCGGGTGCAATACCTCTCTCCTCATTGTAGCATGTGATTAAGCCTGTTTATGTATCTATGCCCACTGCATTTCCTACAGACTTTAACATAGAAATTCCTTTAATAAAGGATGGGTGTTGGGGGAGAAGCTCAGCAGTATACTTGTTCTGGAATATCCTATGTCTTGAGATTTGAAATGTAAAAAGACACATTCAATACAAATTGTACAGGCATAGCTTGGATGTGGAGACCTGTATAGTTTACAAGCAAATACCAAATAAATCCAGGAAATTATCTATTGCAAGCTCTGAACCCATCATCCTAAATCACTATTTTCTGACTGCATTAACCCAATTTGAACTATCCCCCACAGACTGGTTATAATTTCAATTAAATTTTCATTTGAAAAGAACTTTGGTGTAGTTTGAACCCTTTCACCCAGGAGAGTCAAACCAACATCTCCAATCCTGCAACACAGCAGAGGAACCTCACTGCAGGTCTTGCAGATTTCTCTATGAAAGATAGTAAGGTGTTATTCAATTCAAAATTAACAATGGCATTTCATAAATATTTAAGCTGTGCTTTTTAAAGTTAGGGACCTAGCACAACACTTAGGCATGTACATTAAAATGCACATTTTTTTCCCATGGCTCAAGGCATCCCTCATTACCAGTAATACAAACACCTAAAGTTCTGAATCTAGGCTGCTTCTACAGAGGCATTACACTTTGAGCACTGGGACTAGAAAGTGTTTCAGCTAGAAGTAAAATAAATAAATAAAATCAGATCACTTTGCTAAATCATCAGATGTTAGCATAGTAACTTGCCTGGGGCATATATGTAATCATCCAATTAAAAGAACATCATGATGCAATCTAGTAAGCTATCAAACTCAGTGCTAATGATGAAGAAAATCATATGTCATATGGTATCTGGGAAAAAAAGGGGAAATTTAAGATTTGGTCTATGTGAAATTAGTACTTGAATGAAGAGCAGTAGGGTAAGCAAGATTATGTTGTAGCTGCTGTCAGAGGGAAAAAAATTAGAGGTGGGGTGGCTTTTTGGTGTTAGATTGTTATTTTAATTTGACTATGGTATGCTGCAGCTGTCTATTCCTAACGGAAGATCTGTACCTAACCTTGCTAACTCTGGAATCATACCCTATAAACTAGTTTTAAATGGCTGTATTTATGGAAATACAAATACAAATTTGTTCTGGTATCAGTTAATTATGGTAGAAAATTCTATTTCTCATGATGTAGCACTGACAAATACACAAAGTGTTTAACATGGAAATGAAACCCCCATGGTCTTTAAATTAAAAAAAAAAAAAAAAAAAATATAATTTTTGCCTCAAAAAGGTTAAAAAGGGNACATGGTCTGGTGAGCCCTTGCCAGGCATCACTGTAAAACTGTCACTCCAAGTCATCAAAAATTTAAAATTCATGTCAACAACCAATTTAAAATCCTGATTAAAAAAAAAAAAAAAAAAATAAGCATGTAGCCTCAGAAAGGTTATAAATGGTTCACTATCTAAATTTCATGTAACACTTAAACCCTGGGTTTTTTTTTTCCATGTGTAAAAGATTTGAGTGTTGAAGCAGCACTCTGTGGTCTTCATCAACCTTGAATATGAAAGTACTCATGTTTGGTTCTGCAACCTTCTTTCTCAGGAAGCTGATGTTTTCTTCATCCTTATTATATATGCTTATTGTTCTAGAAACTTTACAGACATCTATCAAAAACATTAAATCATGAGAAAAATTATTAATAAACTGGGTAATAGATACAAATGGGAAGTGACCTGGTCTAGACATTGCCACCAACAAGTGGGAATAGGCATTTTTACTAAGAATGCTTTTTTACTGCCAGGTCTATACTGCAAAAATGTCTGCATGTGGAAAGAGTGCACCAGTCTCTAGTGAGTTAGATAGAAAAGCACATAGACAGTGGATAATTTCTGTGAAGTACTATATTCCCATGCATCACTGCCTGATAGTCTCAGGCTTGCCTGACAGTCCCAGGCTTCCCTGACAGTCCCAGGCTTCCCTGACAGGTAATCCAACCTTCACAACCCTCCAGCTCCCTCAGATCTCTCTCATGCATGAGAAGATAGTGCCATGGCACATAGAACCCTTGTAAAATTTGTGATAAACATGTTATAATAAGACAGCATGTTTAGCATCTCCCTGGCTAGCTCTGTCTATAATATGACTGACAAAATATTTAAATGTGAGTTATTGAAATGGAAGTAGCACTCAAATAAAAGCATGAAATCTTGATCTTCTAATTAGTAAAATAAATTATGACTTCTCCAGAGCAAGCATAACACAATGTTAATTAAATGCAATGTCACAGAACACTTAGTAGACAAATAGGGCTTTTTCCATGTGAAGTTGTTTTTAGAACTGTTGTTACAGAACAGATGTAAAAAGGAAAAAGCTCTGTGCTTACCTGTACAGATCTTGTTCTGACAGTGGCCCTGACCCTTTAAAAAATGTAGCTACAATTGATGGATCTGACTTTGTTGGTTGCTCATTTCCCCATTTTCAAAGGACACATCTGGGAAGAAAATTACTCTGAAAACCAGAAACCAGAACTGTCCATACAATTGCACTATGGCTGAGGCAGACAAAAATCACACTAAACAGCCTAGAGTGTAAACTGGATATTGCAGTTTGTTGCTGGAGAAGGAGCTAGCAAACTCTGACACTGGAAGACACTGAACTAGGTCTTGAGGATTGTAATTTCCCTCACATTTTGAAGAATAAAGAAAATACACTCTTAAGTCAAAATAAATCTTATTTTTTTGCTAATGTGTGCAGCACATTAAGAATTAACAGCTAATCTTTGAAAACTGCTAATGTTAAAAGAAAACTTGCCAGCATGCCACAAGTTGGAGACACTTAATGACATAAGACAGTCTGTAGGTGAAACACATGTGGACTGAAACACTGAGCAATTAAGAATATTTAACAAGGGGAACCTGCTAATCATTTTGTATGCCATTTAATTTGCACAAAAAGAGCATGTTTTATAACAAGATTGCTGAAGATAAGTTTTACTAAATAATTTATTTTAATAGCTGTTTGTCATGAAGGCATATAGATTTATCAATGTTAGCATAGTTTAGCCACTAGCAACAAGATGATAATATTGAAAGTTAATTTGGGACTCTGGCTCCATTATTTGTTACTCTAATTACTTGCCTTAGTGAGCAAAGAAGCCTGAGGAAAATAAACTGGAATAGCATCACATCAGGAGACTGAAATCAGGAGACTGAAATGACAGAAGCTCCAGGCCAAGTGATCTGAGGTGTTGCCACTTGCAGAAAGACTGTATTCTAAGTCTTTTGCTTAAGGTATGTTTTTGTTTCTGAAGATTTTTATACCAAAAACCTCTTTGATTTTATGGCATCATTTTCAGCAATTTCCTAGGAATTAAGCTTTTCTTTTTTTTTTTTTTTCTTTTCCATCCCTTTGGCCTCCCTTTCTAACCCAATGATTCAGATTTAAAGAGGTAATAAGAGAAAAGGATAATTCCCTTTGAAAATATCACTGGAAATGCTTTAATAACTCCTCTGCCTCAGAATGAATATTGAGTTGTTCCACTGATAGGCAGAGGAAGGGTTGCACCAATTAAATGGAATCCATTGTTATTCTGCAGTGTCTCCTTTTTGTGCAGTACTCTTCTAAAGAAAGAGGCAAAGGGAGTCTATTTAGTACTAATGATGGTTTCTGAGGAAATAGAAGGATGCCCTTTTACATACTGTGTCACTGTAATATAAAACACCATGCAGAGCCTTCCATTTTGTGATAATTCAAAATAGAAATACATACCGTAATAGAAGGGACAAGTACATATCTGTGGTTTTATTTTGATGCCTAGTTTGACATAAAGTAAAATGTTAATGCATCTGCAGTTTAATTTAAGACTTGCTCCAAAGAACGCACAACCAATATACACGGACCAAATGAAAGGTAGCCTTTACATGCTCCTTCTTTGCTTATGCTTTGCTTAAACTATAGAAAGGAATTTAATTAAAGCCCCTACTTACCTCATAAAGGAAGCCTTGTCAGTTTAATTGATTCTTGGTCAAAGTAATATTGATTGGATAAAAGCAAATCCATTTCTTTCCCAACAATTAAAACATTGAAATAGGCTCTGTCTCCCTTTTGATGAAAGGACATGAAACTGCTGGCAGCTGTCCCTTGGCTGATGTTGATCATTAGCAAATGAGTTAATGTACATTTATATTAGTACCTATGTTGTTTTATTACAATATTCTACTACATTAAGGTCTCTAATGTGCATCTATTAAAACCTAGAGAGTCATATAAAAAGTCCTTACTATATTCTGATGTAAAAACTGTGTCAAATAAGTGATTTCATTTCTGGATCTGAGCCTATACTGAGTGCTTTTAGTTCTCATAGTGGATATCAAAGTCTGTTAAGGGTGTTGTGCACTTCAGTTATCAGTTACTTAAACAGTTTAAAAAATGTTTCTTTCAGAAAGGAGATCTAATTTACTTACAGATAACTGTTTTAGCAGTTCTTAAAGAAAAAAGTCTTTTCCCCTAACATTCTGTACAGGGCTTCCCAAAGAAACTTTCATGGAAATTTCTGTCTTTAGCTTATCCCTTCTGTTTGAGGTCTAATATGTCTTCTTAAAACTTCTAAAAATGCTAAGACTTCTAAGATTTCTGAAGCAAACTGTCACTTTCCCTAGCAGAATAAGGTCGAAAGTGAAACCAGTGTTACACCTAAGGTCCGTGTAAGTCTGTATGGTGTAGCCAATAAATGTTCAGAAGTACAATGTAAGAAACAGCACGTGTAGAGTGATACTTTCCACTGTGATATTTTCTTAGCGATCTCTGATGTGGTACTCCATGGGCTGCAGGGGTACAAACTGCTTTCTCATAGTCTTCGCCACCGTTTGCAGGCAAGTCCCTGCTCTGGTACCTCCTTCTTCACTGACCTGGCTGTCTTCAGGGGTGTTTCTCTCACATTTTCTCTCTCTCTCACAGCTGCTCTGCAGCATTTTTTCCAGCTGTGTCTGACATGTGGGCAGCTCCTAGTGTCTTCTCACAGAAGCCATCCCTGCACCACCACCACCACCCCCCTAAAAAAAAAAAGCCAATATTGCCCAGTAAACCCAATACAGGGACATAGACAACACCTTTAATTTTTTAAAATCTACATGTATTTGCAAAACCCTTTCAAGGCAGTGACAGAAAGAGAGGGATGCCACTGAAGTAAATGTAGTCCTGACACTGACTACTTCTGGATGTGAAAAAAAAAAAAAAAAAAAACAGAAAGACTTATAAANCCACTGTTAGTGAGCAACTGTGTGGTGCTCAGCTGCCAGCTGCGGTTAAACCATGACAGCAGTGCAGATACTGGGCTCTTCTCAGCATTCAAGGAGGACAACAAAAATAAAATAAATAATAAAAAAAAAGAAAAAATAAACAGAAAGACTTATAAAGAAAAACAAATCTGAGAGAAAGAGTGCAAGAAGCTTTTTAAAGCTTGATTGGCTGTTGCTTCACATCTGAGACTGGAAGCTTGGCCAGATTGGAATTCTGTTTTTGCTCTCAGTTATATTTCCTTTAATCTGCTTCTAAGTCAGTATGTAATAAGAATAGATAGTTTTTAAAACTATTACATGCACATAGTGGAATGAGAAAATATCATAATAAGAAATAAAAAGCATCTCTTAGGTCTTTAAAATGTCAAGAAATTCTTTTTCACAGTTGCAAACTTGTGACATTTTGTTCACCTGCTGAAATAAACTGCAGTCAGTGAGTGTATTTGGGACTGCTGGAGAATATGGATCTTTTTCACACATATTGTATTACAGGAAAAAGCAAAAACTGAACACTTCTGTTTTCATGGCATTGCCTGCTGATGTCTACTTTTATGTTTCTTCAGGTGTGTGTAGGAACGTGGCTTGGGATGGCCATAGCTGGGTGTAATGAAATTTCTAGACATGAGCATCACCTTTGTAATCACGTAGAAACTCATTCTACCTTTTTATCATTTCATTTCATATTATCTGAAGATGCTGAGAAGCAACTCAAGTAGTTAATCTTATTTATATTCATCTATCTGATTGTTAGTGTATAATAGCATAATTGTAAGATTTGTGTAAATAATTCTGCAAGCTATGGAAGAAAGCATAGGCTTATAGCTTAAGTTTACTGTATGTGATCTAGTTACTATTGACAGGTATGTAAAATATTTATTATGTTTTGATAAAAGGATCAGCCACATTTTTCAATGTTAACACTGGTGTGTTAAACTTCTAGGCTTTTAAAAAATGGAAACATTATCAGCTACTGTAGTAGATTACTTGTTCTCTCTAAGCAGTTACCTCATCCTGCTTGCCTGATTATCATTGACCTCATATCTCCATTCTAGAAAAATGAAAACTCCGATGTGATGATTTTATTTGTTCTTTCTCATTTTCACAATACTCAAGATGATTGTAGAAATTAAAAATAAAAGTTCTTAGCTCTGATTTCATTCATGCTGTAAAAGTTATTCATTTTCATTTCTGTGCTGGTAAGAACTGCAGCATTTCAAATATTCCACACATCCTGTACTTCAGTCAGTTAGCTGGGATCTGTCTCAGCAGAAGAGGTGAAATTGCCAAAAGCTTGGGTAAGATGGACTATTCCACTGTCCTACTGAGTAAGTACGGACAAATCACAAGAAGTTAGTTTCAAGAAACTATTTTTTGTTAGAGTAAGCTTATGAATCAATACATGTTCATGGGTTTTCTGTATTTTATTTCTAGCATTTATGTAAGTGAATGAAAGTTAAACAGGTTGAAAAAATACTACATAGCAAGGTTTTCTAAATATTCTTGAAGCCTCTTAATTGAATCTTTGCTTTGTTTCTACTTGTCTCCGTATTATCAGCCTGCAGTTATTAAAATGCATATATGCGCAGGTCCAGTAGAGAGCAACAAAAAGACACTGTTCTCTAATAGGCAAGAGATAGAGAATGTGCATGCTGGGAAATGGCTTCACCTTTTTTTTCTACAAATGTATCTGCTAATACTTCTTTATGTGCCTATTAGTACTTCTGGTTTTTTTCCTTCCAGGTGTGGTTTGGCAGGGCAGGAGTCCAGCCAGCAGGTTGCATTACTGTATATAGTCTTATAACTGCCCTTAAACTAAGAGTTTAAGAAGGTTAGAATTAGTCTAAAATACTTACTGAAATTTGTGGCACTATTTTTTTAAAAAAGCACTCAACAAGGGGGAAAAGGATGAAAAGCAGTAATTATCTGTGAGTTATATGTCACCTTGCTTCTTTGCCTGCAAATCATGCTGGCCTTCAAACCCTATAAAACCATTCTACTCCATCCCAGGACTCCTGCTGTAAACAGTATGGCTTGACTTCAAGGGAGCTCCTTCAAACATAGTAAGCCTTTTGCAGTCTTTTAATCATTTCAAGAGCCTTCTGGCTTTTTTCTCTTTAGCATCTGACAGCTTCATCCTGCCAGAACTTCTAGTCCTGATACATACCAAACGGCCTACAGAAACAATCATTTTGCCGATGAAAAGCAGCTTCTTTCTCCTCCATATCAAGTCTTTTCTCCCCATCCCCAGCCCAGCAGTGATGTCTCCACAGGAAAAATGACCTTATCTCCTATCTCACCAAATAGATGGGATAATTTTCATGCAGAGATACAGGTGGGATCTTTCTGGCAATATTGTCACTGGAGTAGTAGAACTCTGCTGTTGCCCTAAGCAGATTTTTTGGGCACAACGAAGATTTCAGTTCAAATAGCTGAACCATTAACAGCACTGACAGTATCAATTGATATTTAAATTATGGAAGAGCAACCTTTTTTCTTTCTTTTCAATGTCAGTGCTCTCCCAAGGCTTAATTTCTTATTTCCTGTGCAGTGTGTGGGTACTGGTATGTAAGTCTGTCTCCTGGGAGCATCTGTCCACCCATCTGCATGTGTCTGCAACTGATAACTTTTTGGGAACTCCAGGCACACAGCAGCATGTGATGATGTGAGAGGAGGTGGCAGGCTGCATTTCCTTGGTTTTTGTTAGTGTCAGATTAAAGACAAGGATAAAAGGTTACAGCATGTTCTTTCTTTTCCTATGTTTTAAAAGTGTATTAACCTTCTTAGGGAGGAAATAAAAGCTTAGTTGTACCATTACAGTCTGAGCTGCCCTTTTAAAATTAGACCTGCTGACACCTCCTGAAAAAAAACCTTAAAGTGCTCTATCATCTACTCAGTTTGGTCTATGTAGTGTGTATTCAGCTCTACAAATTCAGTTCCTCAAAGGAAGGACTACTTGAAGATTTAATTTATTCCAGCTTTTTATTCTTTGTTTTCCTTTCCTCTTGACATCAATTGGACTTGAGGCTTACTTGGCTTCTAATGTGCCTAGATCCAGGACTGGGATTTAGTTAATGATCAACATACCTAAAGTGTGACCTCCAACTGTGTATTATGTGTTTGCTCTGTATTATGAACAACGCAGCTCTAAAGCATGATTGTCCATAAAGATGCATCTACTGTCATTGGACACATGATGCCCAAGTATCTATCCACTGCAGACTTCTGTGGGGCTGGCAGATATGACACAGAGAGTTGCACCCAAATGCCTGCTGGAAGAGGTGTCTGAAGGCCTGTTGAGATTCACTAGAGAGTCTCAGATGAACCCAAATGCCCAACATGAACAGCAGAAATATTCACAAGGCTACAAAGTCAGTGTTTGGATCACACTTAAGCACTTGGCTGACCAGCACTGGCACCTGTATGTAGAGGAGCTAAATCACTCCCAAAGCTATGCTGGATGGTCTTAGGGACCCAGACATCTATTGTATGTGCAGGTGCCTACCTGAAGCTGTACCTGAGTTCCATCATCACAGGTGCAGAAAGGAACATGTGTCAGCATGCTGGAGATATTTGAGGCTATGTAGACAATCTCTAATAGCTGTAGATACTTCTGATTGCTGACTTGCTGACTTAAGGCTGAAAGGATCTAGTGAAGGGACACTGCATGTAGTGGTTGTCTTACAGTGGGCTTTACCTAGCTAGTGACAGCACAATGCAGTCAAACCCCTTCTTCTCTGTAGACCCACAAACAAGCTCAGTGCTACACTGTAAATGAATGGAAAAAAAAAAGCATCTTCATGGAATTCTGTAGTTGAAATCAACTGAGGAAGTCTCCTGATGGATGTGTCTTCGCTCTCACAGATGCATAGATCCCATAGGTCAATAGGTCCATAGAACAACCACAGACCAGTTCTGGTCTTGAGTGCCTCAGCAAAATTCAGTTATGCAAACTTTCTTCTAAAGGTGCATCTCCAGTGTTTTACTGAGTGATTTATATGTGGCTATTCATAATAGATAAATCAAATGGGATTTTTGACTTAAAATTGAAGGTGTAAATTGAAGCAGAAAGAGTTTAACTGTCAAAACAAATTCCAGTATAAGCAGACTTGTCTATATTAAAGATGAGATTTGGAAGATATGGCCTGAGAAATGATGCAGTCATTGGCATGTGTCCTACAACAGACCTTCATAATTCAGTCAAGGATCATTTTCTATATCCCGCTGTCAGAAGGGTTCCAAGACTCCAGATTTTTGACCTTTAAAAATTTAGTATTTCTGAAAATTCTTGGTGTCTTTCACTCATTTCTTGCTGCTCTAAATCTGATAGTCATTCATAAACAATCGTTTCAATATAGCCAACCACAGCCAGCCATTTCTCTTTCTAACTCTTGATTACCCCTGTTTACATTCTCCCATGTTTCTGGCATCCTGTTTCACAGTGATTAGGTCTCATGGTGATTGGAGCATTTCTGCCATGAGCATCCCTAATTCCTGCCATCACCTAGCATCTGCTCAGTCATATCCTGCTCCTCAGTGTCTTAATCTCTAACTCCATTTATCCTTGGGGTAATGTCTTGTCCAAGCAAGTTTCTTTGTCTGCTCTGTTCATATCAGAAAAGTGAATGCTTTTAGTAGCTAGGATTTGATCTGACAGATACAGCCAAATTCAACTGTTTTTCTGTGCAGCAGGCAGCAGGACATTTCTTATTCAAGTGTGTTAATTCACTGTAGTGGTCTATACTATTTCTCTAGTGAAGATATTTCAATAATGTCATTATAAATTGTGTGTGTCTAATGAGATATTTTTGGGGAAACTGCTATATTAAAATAATACTTTTAAAGCATAAAATACTTGTTTCTTAGCTGCATTATTTTAAAGGAAAAAAAAGTCAGTGATGCTCTGACTGGAATCTACTGTGTTTTCTGATCTAGTGGCTATCACTGGGCTTTTGTATCTGATGAGAAATTATGCCAGTAACTAGAATTACACCAGCAACTTTTAACTGAACATGCAGCCCTGGCTTCTGATTGCAGAGTAGGTGTCACTAGGCCTTGTGTTACAATGCAGTAAAATTAAAAAACAAACAACATATTTCACCCTTACAAACTGGTGATAGGGAATAGAGTAGACAGTAAAAGAGAAAACAAAAACCTTCAGCAGCACTGTTTCTTCCATGACACTGAGATAAGGATTGATGCTGAGGTTTGTTAGAACAAGAAATGTAGCTCATTAAAACAAAGCTCTGGTAGTTTCATAGCTACAGCTTAATGATGATGACTGAGGAGACAGCAAGCACTTTTGGCTTTGGGGACCAGATTCAGATGATTACAGTGATGTGTGCAGCTTGAAATCCAAGCTAGACAAGGCTAAAATAGTGATCTGAAATACAAAATAAAAGTCCCAAAGTATATTTGAACCCAATTTTTGTAAACTAAAGCCATTTCTTACATAAACCATTAAGATAAATATAACACTGAGTCTTACACTGACAAAAATGGAAAATACAGACAAAATTAACAAGTGCATCTAGAATAGAACCTCTCACAATGGCGATTTGGTCTATTTCTTATGTAGGCTTCAATTTCTGACAACATTCTTCTTGAAACTGTGCAAATGTATTCTCTTATGAAACTTGGTTACAGATAAGGAAGCAAGGCAAAATAACAGACTTCAAGTATGGGTTAGACAAATAGTTCCCTGGGAGGGTTCAGGTCTTGAGGCAGTGAGACAACCTTCTGCAGCACCAGGTGCTGTTTTTTGTAACCTTTACTGTCATGGGCACTGTGAATTTCAGAGGGTGATGTATATTCAAAGGGTAATTTATATTAGACTAATTTCTATGAACTGATGTGAGTTTTGTAGCTGTTTAGGGGAGTCATAAAATATGTATTTTATGGTGGGAAGTATAAGTCAGAACATATCTAGGTTTTGTAACTTAAGATTTTATTTGCAGTGACTGTAATAGAAAATAACTTTGAAACAGCGCATTTGTTTTTAATTGCTAACCACTAATCGATTAACCTCAACAAATAATTTGTTTATTTGTTTGTTTATTTATTTGACAGGCTAATGATTTATCTAATTACCTGAAATTTTCTTAATGAGAGATTTCTGAGATGAAGTTTTACAAATATTGTTTTTAATTTTTGCCAATGCAGTGGCCATAAATTAAATTTATAGGGAATTTTTTTTATTTTCCTGGGCAAAATCTCACAGAACAGGCTTCATGTTATTTATTCAGGAGTCTTATTTTGACAGGATTTGCTGTCAGAAGTACTGTCTCATGGGGCTTGTTGTAGAACTGAATGACAGAAATGTAACAGCATTATATCCTCCCATTTTTCTGACCTATATAACTTCTCCTTTTCCAAGAATGCTGCCAGGTTCAGTAGGAAATATGCACCATGGGATACAGCAAATTAGGAATATGTCAAATTGAAATAATTGTGGAAGACAGTATTTAATTATGATGTAAAAGCTACCTTATCTCTTATTCAAAACATGATCTAACCCTGTCTAAAATCAAAAAGTATTTGAAGCTGCCTTTCTTTCTATTCATCTCTCCCCCATTGATCTATTTATGAGGTTTTAATGAGTTTGTAGTCAGTTTTCAGGTTTGCTTTTCCTTGCTGTTATAAATTATATGGCAAACCCTACACAAAAGCAGTGTCCTATTGGTCATAGCAGTCATGTGCATCTGTAGCAGTAGTGATTACTTGCTCAAATACTGTGTAAGGAGACCAGAGAAAGAAGAGAAATAAGTTATTTGGATTTACTTTAAATCTTTTTTGTAAACAGGATTGCAGAAAAAATGAAGATACTTATCCAAGCTCTCTCTTTGCTCTAAAGCAAAGCCATAAACTTTCAATTATGGAGCAATATACAGAGTCATGAACTTCCAGTAGCTGGCCAATACCTCACCCACAATCTGAATTTTTTCTGATTTATGTCTCTTCACTAGGGACTAAAGTATCCACTGGGACCTAAAAGGACATGTGAACATCTTTAAAACTGAGAACTATCCAAATTTGCCTTCAGAGGTATTTTCCTTAAGTAAACTTAACCACAGACTTCTTTGCAACTTGGTCTATTTACTTTTTTTGCTAATTTAACTGGTGAAATGGGTTGTTTTAATTTGGAATTTCTCAGTATATTTTGGGTGATAACAAGGACATTTGGTCTGCATGTGATACCTAACTTCTACATAAAAAAATATGCAATGAAATAGTGTTTGAAAATAGAATCAAAAGTAGGATGAACATGTCAGCTTTTTTATCATGGTAGGAGTTTTCTTTCTTGAATGAGACTATTTTACTTGGATGGTAAAACTACTGATTTATCATCTCTTCTTGCTTTTTATTCTCCCTGTTGCTGTTACTTGTAGAAATAGAAAATATCAAAATACTAATCCAGTACGGTAAAATATTTTGAAAACCCACACATCTGCTTTCCTGTCTCTAATAATGTTCTGCTTGATTCTTAATGCTTTGCCTAACCCAACTGTGTGAAAGGCGAGATGCATTTTCTTGTGTTTCTTTTTATAAATACCATGCAGGTGTCAGTTTTACATCAGAGCAGGTATTCTAAACCAGAAATGAATACTTACATACCTTAATTCCCAGAGTTAAACAAACCTACGTATGTGCAGCACAGATAATAGTTGCCTATTGTGATTTATTTTTTCTTAGACTTTTCTTAGGATCTTCAAAAATAAGCAACAACAGTGAGATGTGCATGAGCTTTCAATTCTTACCTTTGTATATAAATACTTTTTAGTATAATTGTTTTCTGCCTTTTGTTTGCAGGCAGGACCACTGGACCTGGTTTTCCCTGTATACTTTCATTCCCATCCCTCCTCAAAGTTGCAGAGACACAAAGAGTTTTGAGTTACTATATCAATATTATATAAATTATTAACTCAGGAATAATCAATACTTTGCAAAGGGTCTGGTTCAGATATAAATGTAAAGGCCACATGTTTATTTTTTCTATGTAAACTGGTCCTGTATATCAGCCATTTCTTTCCCATAACCAGAGATCCTCTAATGATGTGAGTCTAAAATATGTCTAACGTCTACATTTCAATTGCCTAAAAATTTTTACTTTTTCAATAAATCTTCAAAAACATGATACTCTCCGACTTGACATGGAAGCTGTTTCTTTGACTCATATTTATGTCAAGGAATTGGAATCACCCAAAGTCCATCACTGTTTCATTTCCATAGTTTCCACATATTTGTCTCCTCTAGGTCTGTACCTGATTATCTCAGCAGTTTTGCCATAGAGATCTGGCCAGCTCTCCTGTTAGTCTGTCTTCAGTCTGTCCTCTAATGTGTCTACTGATGTTGAAACAACAATAAATAATCTGAGTTCAGAATTACAAAAACTTGCAAGCTAACATACCTATAGCAAACCGATTTCTGTGATCAGTGATGCAATTTTTTATCTTGTATCACACGTTCATACACTTTGATTCATCAGCACTGATAACTGAACAGAGTTCATGGAACAGCCTGTCTGGAGAGGAAGCCCCAGGAGTTTCAGAAGGATTTGTAATAAAGCACCTTGATTTTTTCTGTTTTCCCCAGGCCTCCCTAAATTGACACTTTTTTTGTATCTTTTTCTGATTCACAACATCATAGACTTATAATGTTCTGTGTTTAAAAAGGGCAATTATAAAAAGAGAATTCTTTGCATATGAAGTGATGAAGGTCAGCTTTACAGTGCTCAATAATTTGTTAATTAAATCATAAGGTATGTGCTAAGAATATCTGATCTCTATAACAGAATAATGAAATACATTTAGGTCAGGCAGATAGGTAGCTAGATACAGGTCATTGTATTTCAGGCTAGATAGATAAGAAAATGGTTTTTGCTTAAAAATAATTAAAATTTCTCTTTCTGTCTGTGATTACACCAGGATGAAGTTAGCCAGACATTGCCCAGCTCCGGTGGCTGGATTCAGCAGTTTGAAGTTAAATGATTTTGTTTTACAGTCTGTTGTGAGCACCACCAAATATTTTAAACCATACGTAAGCTTTTCAATTAAATGGGAAGGAAAAAAAAATAGCAGTGCACTGATGAGTTCTAGAGATATTTGAGGTAACATTTTGTTCTGTTCTCAGATGAAGCGTAGGAACAAGTTGCTATTTACAAATGGCACTGATTTGAAATCTATGAAAACAACAGAATATTACTGTAAAGAGATGTATGAATTAGTTTTTTACATATGTTTATGTGAATAATATATGAATATCTTCCTTCCCAGTGCAAAAAGAGAGACATGATCACCTCCATGATAACTACTAACACCCCCCCTAGGGTCTGCAATACATAGAAAAACTGCACTGTGAAGGCTGAATATGTTGTGCCTTAATGCTGAATGCACTAGCAAAAAATAATCTAAAGGCACATCTTGGGTCTACAGAATTATTTTTTCAATTCCTTATTCTTTCCCCTGCATTTTTACTCCCTGAGCGCCATACGAACAAAAGGTTCTGAAAAACTTCTATAGGCTTAAAAAATTCTTGACTGTTCAGTTTTAACAATGTTATATTTGCAGGTAGCAAGGAGTCAATCACAGTATGAGGCACAGGCTATGTTCATTCTCATTCTCATTAAGGAAGTGTTTCTGGTGTTCAGAATTAGTCACAGAATTTCCTTGGCAAAGAATTAATAAGGAGAAGCCTTCAACTTGAGAGGTGTAAGTGGATTTTTTAATGAGCTGTAAATGATGACGGGCCACAAGCTCTCCTTATGAGCAGGATCTAGGAGGAGGTCAAGAAGGAAGAAGTTGATCAGTGTTTGAGCAGAGCATTCATTGGCATAGAAAGGGGAGCTGACAACAGGCAATTACTAGTTGATATAATTTTTCAAATACTTTTATTTTAAATAGACACTTGGGAACAGTGAATGATGATCTGTAGCATCTCTTATGGAAGGAGGTTTCCCTTCACTCAAAAAATCAGTGTATGCTCTCTTTCCTCAGTGTTTTCCTCAGAAGTAAGAGAGCGAGAGAGTCTCTTGAACTCCTGCAAGAAGTACTCTCTCATAATTGCTTTTCTGTTCTTTTCTTCCCTTCATATTTGTATTATTCACTTTTGTTAATGTTTCATTGGTACTGAAGTAGCTTCTAGTTCTTTTTCTTGATAAAAACAAATGAATGTTCAATCATTCTAGAAAAATAAGAAGATTAAAAAGCTCCACTAAATTCCTTCTTCTTGATTTCAGACACACTTTAAGAATTACTGTATATTCTACAGTAATTTTCCAGGCATTGTCCCTTGAATTATTATTTTCTTGAATTACTAAACTAACAAGTATCACATCCTGATATTTTTATTACATGTTTTGCTTTTAATTGTTTCTTTGTCATAGGTATATTTCAAGTGCCTATTAGAGTATATGGTATACTTTCACCATTCTTCTTTTTCTGAAGGCATTTATTTAGCATTCTAGTCAATGGAGCACAGGTGGTTTTTTTGTGTTGCTTTTCTATTCATTTCCGTGTGAAAATTTGCCATTAAACATCTGTTTGGGGAATATAGAATAGCCAGGTTTCTTCTAGAGTCAGAAGACAAAATGAGTGTTTCCACAGGATGATTCAGAGAAAGTCTAAGGAAGGTACAGTGTTTGGATGTTGATCGTAGTATGATTAGATTTCTAAGCTAGATTGTTTATGTGCCATTCTTCCCTCATAAATATTCTCTTAAGAGATATAAAAAAATCAACTGTAATTTCAAATCTCTTAATATAAGCATGATCATTCTACATTGTACTTTTAGAACTGAAATCTTAGATGAAATAGAACTTTTCATGTAGAAGCTTAATACAAAGTCATGAAGACTCCTAAACTGTGCCAGGCTGAGCTGCTAAGTACCTTTTTGAGAACATAATTTAAAGGCATTGTATAGAATCCAGTTAATAACGACTTTCTTGATTTCAACCTTCACAAAGCTGTCAAGTAACCAAACCAGAACAGAAACTATAACAAATAATTGAAAGTATAGAACTAATTATATGGGTCTGTCCACTATTCAGCCTGATGGCACTGAACCCTTCACAAATACTTCTATTTGAAAACCAATACTGCCATAATCCAGCTCATTTTAGTTAAAGAAAAGTCTTTAATAGTCTTCAGCCTGCAGTGGATTAGGCTGTTGTTATTACTGTGCTGTTAGTATCTGTGCTATTACTGTCTGTTATTATTATATGTTAATAAAAAAAAAAAAAAAAAAAAAAAAAAAA
>NDXB01003084.1:69890-91499 GCA_002631895.1 Agapornis roseicollis
AAAAAAAAAACCAAAAAACCCCACCTCTTTTATCCCAAATTCCAAATACAAAGGAGAATGTGAAACATACAGTACTTTGAAAGTGTTTGAAAGTTTTTTTATGTTAGTTATTTTCTTTATGCTGTTTCACAAATTTATCCCTAAGAACATGGCTGATATCTACTGGTGGAAATCCATTTCAAAAACAAGTAAAGGTAATGCTACGAAAGGATTCATTACTATAACGCTAGCAAAAAAAAAAAACCCAAATAAATTCGCAAACCAACAAAACCCCAGTCATCACTCATAAATTTTGTTTCTTCTATATATACTATGTATATATTTGGTTGATACACTGGAGGGAAGGAATGGCATCCAAAGGGACCTTGACATGGTCGTGAAGTGGGATGATGCCAACCTGATGAAATTTAACTATGCCAAGTGCAAGGTCCTACACTTGGGTCCAGAGGAGGGCTACGAGGATGATCCTGGGACTGGAGCATCTCCCATGCGAAGACAGGCTGAGAAAGTTGGGGCTGTTCAGCCTGGAGAAGAGAAGGCTGCATGGAGACCTCATAGCAGCCTTCCAGTATCTGAAGGGGGCCTATAGGGATGCTGGGGAGGGACTCTTCACTAGGGACTGTAGTGATAGGACAAGGGGTAATGGGTTCAAACTTAAACAGGGGAAGTTTAGATTGGACATAAGGAAGAAGTTCTTTAGTGTAAGGGTGGTGAGGCATTGGAATGGGTTGTCCAAGGAAGCTATGAATCCATCCCTTGTGGTGTTCAAGGCCAGGTTGGACAGAGCCTTGGGTGGCATGGTTTAGTGTGAGGTGTCTCTGTCCATGGCAGGAGCATTGGAAATAGATGATATTAAGGTTCTTTCCAACCCTAACTATTCCATGATTCTATAGGTTTTTATATGTAACATATCATATGTAATCATGTTCTACACATAACTTTGCAATGTAAAAGTGAAAGGCAGGAGACAGGAGTGGATGTACAAATAAATTATGACAGAATATTGCTCAGCATAATAGGCAAACTTTAGAATCCATTTTTATGGTGTCTTCTGGATTGGAAATTGCACTCCTGTATTTATTTAAGTGAGCAGTATGTTTCCATTCAAAGAGTAATGATTTATTGAAAAATTAAAAATAAATAAATAAGTAAAAAAAGTCAGTTAATTTTGGTGTATGGCTCTTGGATTTCTTGAGAAACACAAATATTGATCAATTGGAAGTATCCTTTCTACCAAGTTTATAAAACAGTATAATAAAAGTCTAAAATAAAAGCAAGTTTGTTCCACAGCTTTAAGTATGTTTTACTGAAGACCTTTTCCTGGCCCAGGGAGTGAGTAAAACAGCTGTTTGATTCCATGATCTTGGTAATATTTTTCTGACTAACTGGATGAAAGCGCTTAAAGCCATTGGCTTTCTTCCTTCAATCAGCTGAACAAATCACTTTTGATACAGTCAGCTTGGGGTCTCTTAATCAAAGTCTACCATCAATTTTGCTTCATTATATGTAGCACGTGGAAATGTGGTTGCTGATTTGGCCTAATTCTAAAATGTCTGATTTGTAAACATGAAACCTTTCCAGAGAGTGCTGTTTGGTTTTGAATAACTCAGTACACCACGGTTTGGCCTGCACATTATCTCGGCAATAGAATTTCATAAATCCTAATAGTCTGCAGGCATTTGTAGAGATGAGCAGTACTTTTTTTTTTTTTCTGGAGGACCTTACCTGGGCTCAGACTCTCAAGCTGTTTAAATAAGGTGATCAATTTCAACATGTGCAGAGTCAGGTTAAAACCCAGCAGAAACAGCAAGAAGCATTTAAGCAAACTGTGATGAAAGCATCCTTATTCAGCTAAATTCCACAATCAATAATTATTAAATTTGCTGTAAAATATATTTTTTTCATCTTTTTCTCCAAGGTGAGTGTGAGAGTTTAACTCAAACTCTTGTAAGTACAACAGGTGTGAGATACAACCATTATGCCTCATATGTCTGTGTCAGGGGGAATCAGTGTCCAGAAGCTGCATCTTTGCAACACAGGTCTAGACTAAATACTGTGTTCCACAGTGGAACTGCTGGCTTGAGCAACAGGGACAGTAAGACTGAAAGGAGATTGCTAGCCTGACAACTGTAGGCCCCAGACACTGCACAATGCACACTCTCTTTGCTATTTTAGTTTTTGCTGCCTTGGAAAGCAAGAAAAAATAGCTGAAAAAGCTATTCTTGGTCTAGGATCAGCTGATGCTGATATAACTAGTGTGCTCTTCACATAATCAATCCCTAAGAATATAAACTCAGATCAGGAATGAAAAGGAATCCAAAGAAAAAGTAATTCTTTGAGCAGCAGAATCAATGAAGTCTATTTCCCACTTATCTGTGTCCTGGACAAACTTAAGCATGTCTACCAAGGCATTAACTGAGGCTGATTATTCTTGTTGCTGAAACATTTGTAACATCATTTTAACCATTGGATTATTTGAAGCGCAGTCAAAATAAATAACCACTATACATTTCTTCCATAAGTTCTCTCATTAGGTTCACTGACAAAGCCTTTCTCCTCTTTTCACTTTAGGAACTATGATTTTGATAAAATTTGTGAGTTCTTGGTAACATTGAGATTTCTACCTATATGTTTCATTTGGTGAGTACTGACCATGGGATGGGGGAGAAAGGAAGCAGACATATGAATATGAATAAAAAATAAGCACACACATAAACACACACACCCACTCATGAACAATGATTATATACATGCATCTTTTAATAAGAAAACTGTGTGTCAGACTGATGCTGAGGGCATATGTTCCTCACAGTCAAAGCTAGTTTATGACTTGCTATAAGGCATTAGGAAAATAGTTCGTGGTCAGCTGAAACTGAAAATCCTCAGCAGTAGTTCTTTCCTTCTGTGCCAATATGAGTATTTGAAATAGAATTCAGAAGTTTTATACGTTATTTAGGCTTATATTTTTCAACTACTTATTTAATCAATTTTTATGTACTGATACAGTTCTATAGCTCATGTGATGACAGCAAAAATGATGACTATCAAAGACATGTTGATGTTGATGTATATTCATTACTGTACTTTAAATTCACTTAGTCCTTATGAACCCCAGTTTTCTTGTATTGTTTTTAACCAGATCCTGATTCTTTACTTTGTAAATCTTCATTTTTTTGTGTTCATGGTATGCCATCCCAAAATCTTCCATACAGTTAAAAGTGGATATTTGAATGGTTAGAATAAGCAGATTTAATCTTTTGTCTTTTGATATTTCTGCTTAAAATAAAATAATTGCTATGTAAGTAAATGAGCCAAATAATTATGGGTAGTTAACTGGTCAGATATCTGAAAGTAGCTGTTCAGTACTCATAAGCATTTTGTATAAGATTATACTACCGTTAAACCACATTTATAGTGTATTAAAGTCTTAGTGCAATTTAGCCAAGCACATTTTTCAACATTTCTTGGAGTTGTGCTTTCATGAAGAGAAAAAGATTTTTTTAATTTTGCTAAGAGAGGGGTAATAAGAGCCAATATTTGGAATTTTAATCCTGAGTAATCCTAGCTAGAAATATAGCATAACCCTTTAATAACTGATCAGATATTGGGAGTGATAGATTCTTCACCTCTTGAAGGAAAGTCTTGCTTCATAACAATAAAAGCTATTGCATTCACTGCAAGAGTAGCTGGGTTAAATTACAGTGCCTCTGTTATAGAAGAGGTCATACTTTGTAATTTGATAGTCTTTATTGGGTTTAAGATGAAACCTTCTGTAGCACTGAGATTCGTTAAAAGACTTTGAACTGCCAGGTAATACAGTGGTAGAATATCTAAGGACATAATAAATAACAGCTACTCATTAATGTATTAATGAAAGAACTTTCAATTTTTATATTCTGTTTTGTTCAAATATTTTCCTCATCAGTGTTTTCACTGCATATGGGATTCTTACATTATTTGTTGTATGGTTTTGGTGCCTACAAGTCTATCAATGTCCTTTCACTTAGTAGAATCGTAATACTGAGGCTTGTGGAAATACAGCGCCTCAATCTGATTAATGCAACATCCTAATTAGGATTTTTTTTTATTCTTTTTATCAGTTTGAGCTCTAGGACTGTCAGATCTCTAGCTTTGGCTTTCACTAAATTCACTTCAAAAGGTTTCAAAAAGTTATGTTAAAACCTTTATATCAGAAGGATTTTTTTTCTTTTTTTCCACTAATAGCATTAATCCTAGTCAAAATTCATTTACGCAGTTCACAGATTTCAGAAATATGTCACTTTGAGATAATTAAATAATGTCCATTTCATTATAATCTAGGTTGTAAGGTCCCAGAATTGTTAACATTTAATGAGTGCACTGTGTTTTTATAGGTTATATTAAACAGCAAATTGCAAAGCTCAAAGGTTTCACCTCTGCATAAACTCACAATACATCAGATCTAAAGCAACCCTGAAAGTAAGTTTTGCAAATGTTTTATTCCTTTCTCTTTATGGCAAGGTAGGATTAAAGATATGTGCCCAGACCTTATTACTCGTGGACTATTTTTATAATTTTGATGTACAAGTCTGTTACAAGTGTAGAAAAGGGTATTATTGTGCAGAATGCACATCTGTATAAAACAAGGTTAGTATATTCTGCTTCACTAACACACCATGATTTCTGGATCATATTCAGCTGGTGACTTGAATGGGACATAGGAGGACTTAAATGTAAACAGAAAATTTATTCTAAATTAAAAATACATTCTTCTCCAGGCTGGTATCTTTATAAAATCTTTATAAAGTCTGTATAAAAACAAAGATTGCAAAGGACTGAAATGAAATCTGACAGTTCAGGGATAAAGACTGCTATTTCAATCTTTATTTTTGTTTATGGTAGCCTTATATTTTTTACCTTTTAGATCTACATTTTTATACTATATGGGTGGTTACAGTGTGAGCTCTAATAAAGAAATGCAGTGAAAAAAACCTTTTATCATTATTACTTAGATCAGTGCAAAACTACACCATTCATATTGTTTACAGAAAGAAAGGACTTCAGGAAATATCTTTGTTTACTCTTGACTTTGCTATGCTGACAGGAAGTTTTAACAATTGTAGTGTTATCAGACTGAGCTTCAGCTAGGCACATTCATAAGCAATCATACAGCAGTAATCTTTGACTAATAGTCTCACTATTTCAATAATGTTTCATCTTCAAGATCTGACTGCTTTACAATGAATCCTGTTCTCTCACCACAGGATATGAAATTGTATGTGTGTGGTATGTGTGTTCATAGCCTTCAAAGAAATGAACGTAATCAGAACAAGCCATCTATAATTAACTAAAGATTGTAGTGAAAAGATGCAGTTCCATGGAATGAGTGAATAGTTCCCTTTCAAGTTAATTGTTAATATTATCAGCAATTCTAACAGAATGCATTCCCAAAACACAGAAGCGCTGTTTTGCTTTAGCAACTATATGTTGACTAAGTATGGTGGGCTTATGCTGAGAATGACAGTGCCTTTTGTTGGTAAGCCTTTGCCATCTGTTCTTATGATTTATTCATACCTAAGGAAAAGCAGGTGAAACTACAGAATGGAAATAAATAGCAATGAATAAGTGCTGAATTGGGCTGTGATTGTGCAAATATGATAACACTAATGTTCAGGCAATTGTTATCATTCAGATGACATCTTCACATGCAATTATGTGGTCTTAGGTGCAAAATATTGAAGATGCAATGCAGAAGACCTATTTTTAAGCAAGTACCAATTTCCATTCTATCTTCAGACATTCATCCCTTATTATGAATAATATTATAAAATATTTATGTCTACTTTGGCCTTTCATATGTAGAAGATTGTAAGGACAAATTGTGATATCTCTGTATCAAAGACTCCTGGAAGCTGTGAAGATTCTACAATAGGTTTGCCTTATTTCTAAGTCTGTATTATTGAGTCATTTTTCTACAGTTTCCTGGGCTAGATAAAGCTTTGGTCTCATCCTGTATAGCTGTTCCTTTGTGGAACTAAATTCTAGTAATCAAGAATCTAGAATTCTTTTCATGGTAACTAACTTCCTAAATTTCATTTTAATATATACTGGTTTGGGCTGGGATGCCGTGAGAATGAAGACCTTGGGCCCACTGTAGGAAAGGATCTGGTTTGAGACCATCTTAAAAACCTTAGCATGCACAAGTTCATGAGACACGATGAAATCCATCTGTGGGTCCTGAAGGACCTGGTGAATGAAGTTGCTAAGCCACTGGCCATCATATTTGAAAAATTATGGCAGTCAGGTGAAGTTCCCAAAGACTGGAAAAAGGGAAATATAACCCCCATTTTCAAGAAGGGGAAAATGAATGACCCGGGGAATTACAGACCCGTCAGTCTCACCTCTGTGCCTGGCAAAATCTTGGAGCAGATTCTCCTGGAAGTTATGCTAAGGCACATGAAAAATAACAAGGTGCTTGGTGGCAGCCAGCATGGCTTCACTAGGGGGAAATCCTGCCTGACCAATTTGGTGGCCTTCTATGGTGGAGCTATGGAACTAATGTACAGGGGTAGAGCAGTTGAGGTCATCTACCTGGACTTGTGCAAAACATTCGACACTGTCCTACACGACATCCTTGTCTCTAAATTGGAGAGACATCAATTTGATAGATAGACCACTCGGTGGATAAAGAACTGGTTGGATAGCCACATGCAAAGAGTTGTTGTCCTGGGTTCAGCAATAGCAGTCAATTTTTCGCCTTCTTAGTAGCTGGTGCAGCTGTGTTTTGACTCAACCTGGGAACAAAACTGATAATAGGAATGTTTTTAGTTACTGCTCGAATGCTTTGTTCTGACCAAGGACTTTGTGAGTCTCATGCTCTGCCAGAGAGGAGGGGAGGCTGGGAGGAAGCAGGGACAGGACACGTGACCCAAGCTAGCCAAAGAGGTATTCCATACCATAGCACGTCATGCCCAGGATGTAACTGGGAGTTACCCAGAAGGGCGAGTTCTCTCTGGGGTGTTGGAGGAGGTATTTCAGTTGGTGGTTGGTGGGGTGTTGTGAGTTATCTGTTGGTGGTTGGTGAGATGCTGTATTCTTTTCCCTTGTTATTTCCTTTCTTATTATTATTACTGGTGGTAGCAGTAGTGATTTGTGTTATACCTTAGCTACTAAACTGTTCTTATCTCAACTTGTGGGAGTTGCATTCTTTTGATTCTCCCCCCATCCCTCTGGAAGCAGGGGAGGGCAAGAAAGGGGGATTGAGTGAGTGAATGAGATGCATGGCTGGGTTTAAACCATGACAGTTGTGGTCAATGGCTCAGTGTCTGGCTGGAGGCCAGTGATGAGTGGTGTCCCTCAGGGATGGGTGTTGGGACCGGTCTTGTTCAACATCTTTTTCACTGACAGTGGGATTGAGTGCACTAACCATGACAAGTGCAAGGTCCTTCAGCTGGATCAGAGCAATCCCAGGCACAGCTACAGGTTGGGCAAAGAGGAGATTCAGAGCAGCCCTGCGGAGAAGGACTTGGGGGTGGTGGTCCATGAAAACATGAACATGAGCCGACTGCAGTGTGCACTTGCAGCCCAGAAAGCCAACTGTATCCTGGGCTGCATCAAAAGGAGCGTTACCAGCAGGTCGAGGAAGGTGATCCTGCCCCTCTACTCTGCTCTTGTGAGACCTCACTTGGAGAATTGTGTGCAGTTCTGTTGTCCCCAACATAAACAGGACATGGAACTATTGGAACAAGTCCAGAGGAGGGCCATGAGGATGATCATGGGACTGGAGCACCTCCTGTATGAAGACAGGCTGAGAAAGTTGGGACTGTTTAGCCTGGGGAGGAGAAGGCTGCATGGAGACCTCCTAGCAGCCTTCCAGTATCTGAAGAGGACCTACAGGGATGCTGGGAGGGACTCTTCATTAGGGACTGTAGTGAAGGAACAAGGGGTAACAGGTTCAAATTTAAACAGGAGAGGTTTAGATTGGATATAAGGAAGAAATTCTTTGCTAATAGGATGGTGAGGCACTGGAATGAGTTGCCCAAGTGTCCTGGGTTCAGCAATAGCAGTCAGTTTTTCTCCTCCTTAGTAGCTGGTGCAGCACTGTGTTTTGACTCAACCTGGGAACAAAACTGATAACACCAACATTTTTAGTTGTTGCTAAGTAATGTTTGTTCTGACCAAGGACTTTGTGAGTCTCATGCTCTGGCAGGGAGGAGAAAAAGCCGGGGAGAAGCAAGAACATGACATCTGACCCAAGCTAGCCAAAGAGGTATTCCACACCATAGCACATTATGCCCAGGATGTAACTGGGAGTGATCTGGAAGGGGTAGTTCTCTGGGGGTGTTGGAGGAGGTATTTGGGTCAGTGGTTGGTGGGGTGTCGTGTGTTATATGTTGGTGGTTGGTGAGATGCTGTATTCTTTTCCCTTGTTATTTCCTTTATCGTTATTATCGTTGGTGGTAGCAGTAGTGATTTGTGTTATACCTTAGTTACTAAACTGTTCTTATCTCAACCTGTGGGAGGTGCATTCTTTTGATTCTCCTCCCCATCCCTCTGGAAGCAGGGGAGGGCAAGAAAGGGGGGTTGAGTGAGTGAATGAGATACGTGGCTGGGTTTAAACCACGACACCAAGAAAGCTGTGAATATTCCATCCCTGGCAGTGTTCAAGGCCAGGTTGGACAGAGCCTTGGGTGACATGGTTTTGTGTGAGGTGTCTGTGCTTATGGAAGGGGCGTTTGAACTAGATGATCTTAAAGTCCTTTCCAGCCCTAACTCTTCTGTGATTCTATATAGTTAATTTCCTTTATTGTAGCCCATACAGTGCTGTATTTTGGATTTGTGTCGCATACAGCTTTGGCAATACAGGGATGTTTTAGGTGCTGCTGATTAGTGCTTACACAGGGTCAAGGTCTTTTCTGCTTCTCAGACTGACCTGCCATTGAGTAGGCTGGGGGTGCAGAAGGAGTTGGGAGGGGACACAGCCAGGACACCTGACCCCAACTGACCAAAGGCATATCCCATACTGTATGATGTCATGCTCATCAATAAAAGCTGAGAGAAGAAGGAGGAAGCAGGAGAGACATTTGGAGTTAGGGTGTTGGTCTTTCCAAGTAACCATTATGTGTGATGGCTATCTGCTTTCCTGGAGATGACTGAACACCTTCCTGCTGCTGAGAAATGGTGAATTAATTTCTTATTTTGCTTTGCTTGCATGCTTTATCTATTAAACTGTCTGTACTGTTTATTTTATAATGTACTGTTACAACATAGATTGCTTGGTTTGATCTGTCTTCATTTCTTTCCATCTTAAGTTTGGCTCTTTTCAGCCATTACCTGCTGAAGTTACATAATAGGCTTCACCAGCACTGATTATCCTCAATATAATTATGTTTCCCTGGGCTAATGTTTATTATTTATTCACTACAAGGTTTTTTTGTAGCCTTGTGATATGTGAAGCTCACAATTAAAAAAATCAGACAATAATAACTCATAACCTTAATGCTAGAAAAATGTTGTTATAGCTAAAACAAGGTAAAAATTAAGCTCAGCCTAAACCAAAGATTGACAGCTCTAGATTGCCAGGTCAGTACAAAATCTGTGGGCTTTTATTGGTTACAATAAAATGGTATTTAATGGGGTACAGATGGCTTTGCTAACAAATAACCATTTTGAAGTCTAATTAATACCCATTAGAAAAGTAATGTTATTAAAACTCTATTAACTTTCTTTGGGATTTTTCCAGTGTTAATCCTCATGTATTAATATTAAGCAGCAATTCAGAATAAGTTCATTAGCAAGTAATAGCTGATAAAATTTTAGAATATCTTCCAAGTTTATTCCTGGTGTGTGGAGCATTCAGAATGTCATTCTTAGGTTCCCTAGAATAAATATTTAATTTCTTAGGTTTTTTAGATTGGTTGACCTCTGACTGTAGCATAATTATCTATATAGCTTTACAGCTTTTCCCAGGAAAATGGAAATGCTTCAAAGAAGCAGCATATTCAGCTTCCCAGAAGGTATTGATGATTCCATAATGGAAAATACTTAATGCTTGGAAAAATTTCTTCCCTAATAGTTGATGTGCATTTTTTTTCATTTCGCTTCTTCCTCCTACTTTTAGCTTCTTCCATAACATATCAAAATAATCAATGCTGAACATTTCTAATCTTTCAGTGTTTTTTGATTACTTCTGTCTCTGCCCTATACATTAGTTGTAATTTAGCCACAGTACTTAAATCGTATGGCTTCTCATTAATCTATCACATCCTGTAAGTAATAAGTGAGAGACAAAAAGTTGTGAAAGAAAAATCAATATTCAGGTATTTCCACATGTTTTCTCTTTAGACTTGTTCCTTGGTCTTCAACAATTTTTTGTTCTTGTTAACTCCTTCTGCTTTGTCTTTCTTCATGCTGAAATGGCATCTGCATTTCTAACTGAAAATCCACATCTAACTTGATCTCCAGTTTGCACACTGCCTGAACTCACAGTTTCCAAGTGATCAAAACGAGGCCAGGGTGAGCATCCAAGGGCTACAACAGTGAGTATGAGGGGAATACAATGCTGCTTAGGCCAGCACCACTATTAAGTTGTTCATCAAACACTATCCTTACTGGATTGGATAATGCTCAGTATAATGAAAGCCTGATTTCTGTTTTGCCTTCCAGGTACATGAGGCAATAACAATACATTTTAAAAGAGTAATTGACATAGAAGGTAGGGAGAGATAAGTGGAGACCTTGAATTGGCAATTGCATGTAAAAAAACAAGAAATAAATTCCACTAGAAGATAATTAATACATTAGGGACCCTTAAGTGTCATATTCAGTAGTTGAATGGAAAATGTTGCTGCTTTTTCAGGTGCGATTGAAAGGAATACAGTGAAAGCCACATTCTTATATTTTTTTCTTTTGTTATGCGAAAGGTTTTTTTAGTAAGATTAAGCTATTTTGAAGTAGGTATCCAAATGGTATCTCAATTCTATGTGACTAAATTAAACACAACTTGCTCTTTATAACATAGAGGACTCTGAATTCCAGCAAACGAATATAGCTTATTAAACAAAGCAAACTCTAGAATAATCTAAACAGTCACCAGCTATACAGCTGTTTGCCCCTACCTTGGAAGCTTAATGACAATGTGACATTGTAAGAAATAGACAAGTGAACACTAAACTCAGCATAGTGTTGAAAGTATATTGAGGCTGGTTATAAACATAAACTGTTGGCAAGGGTATGAGCACTATGAAAGTAAAGGCTCCTTATGAGCATGTTCAGCATTGGTTCCAGTCCACACTCTCGTGGTTAGAGCCTTGGAGAGTTTGTGGGAACTTTCTTCTGATGATTGCAGTTTGCCTGTAGGCACTAGCAAGGCTAAATGGCATGCCTTCCCCTGCCCCTGTGGGCCTTAGCTTCTGCTGCTCTCAGTATTTTGGTGTCTGCAGATAATGGAAAATGCAAATCCTTAGAGGTTTTCTGCATTTCTGAGAGGATGGAGAATAGATTCAGTAGGTGAGAACTAGCAGCAATACATTCCCATCCACAAGTTCACTGACACGAATATGTGGCTGTTGCTTTACAACCAGAGAAAATTTGACTCTCTGTTTCTGAGATGGAAGGTTTTTGTCTCTAAAAAAATGTAGGAAAACTCCTCTGCTTCCTTCCTCCTGCCCTTACCTTTCTTTTGGTGCAGAATTTTTCATGTGTCATAGCAAGCATTCAGCGAATATAATTATTTTTCAGTATCTTTTAGGACAGTTTACACTTCTATTTTAAATTGTTAAAATTAAAGTATTATACATATTAGTAATTTTAAAATATTAGAAAGTATTTCCAAGTCTTTAAAAAGTTTCATTTGTCATAGTATAAGGACAATGATGATTGAGGTAAATATTACCTGTGAAAATAACAGTGATACCACAAGATGCAGGGTTTTTCCCATCTCCTTCAGAGAGCTAAAGGGGATCCTCTTTAACCACTCATGCTGCTGTTAATTAGTTCCTGTTATAAGAATAAAAAGGAATAAATTCTAAATAAATATAAATCTTAAGAGGCATTTCTTTTCTCTTTGAAGTGCTCTTTGACTCATGGAGAACTTTCTTTCCAAGCACTTTCTAAGCACTAAACGTAAATGAAGAGATCCGACCTTCCTAGTCTCTGTGAAACCTATCATTATTTACAAAAGTTTCAAACATGATAGCTTAAATTTTCCAGTGAGTAGGAGTAAATGGCAGGGATTTATTTGTTTAAAACTACAATACTGGAATAACACCTGACATTTTCAGTTTGAGGAGGAGGCACTGCAAGAGACAGAACACAGAAAGGGTTACCAAGAAAAATGGAAGTCTTTTTCAAGATACTTTTTTAAAAATTACATTACACTGGGAAAAAAATGTGGGAGGGAATCATCTTCACATCAAATACCCCTTCATGTAATCTTAGAAAAACTAGGTGGGTTTGTCCAGGTTAGCAAAATTAGTATACTTTCATAAAGGAATCTAAAAATCCTCTTGAGTCAGTTTCACCAGTTTGCATTCTTTCAAACATGAATCCAAATTAGTCTGCCAGAAAGTTCTTCCATGAACCACCACAATTCCCAAATGTATGTTTTAGAAGGTTTGTAACAAGTCTTACTCCAGTGTCTAGGGTAATTGTGTTTTTGTGTTATTCATCTGCCTGTACTGAAATCAATGAAAGAAGCTTCTGTTTGTTGGCCAACAGCTGTAACATCATTATTAAATTCTCTGCAGTACCCTCCTTAAATCAATAAGGGGCCAAGAGGCCTTGAGGAGCTATATTTTTTCCAATATTGATCTTGATGACCAAGCTGGTGCCCTCAAGTCTAACCATTGATTATAAGAGACAGAATTATCAAGTTGGAGGCCAAATTTGTGCTATTAAACACATCAGACTTTGTAGTTAAATAAAATGTCACACTGTCATATTTTTCATCATAAACAAAAGGCATGTTTCCATGTGCTTTAAAAAGAAGATGAAGTGCACAGATATACTAGAGATACCTGTACTAAATATGATTGCTGCTTTTATAAGATTACGTTCAAAATCAAATTGGAGTCACTAACATTCCATTGTGTATGGAAGCTAACATCCTTCTATTTTTCCTGAATTTAAAAATTTAAGAATGATTTTATTAATTTTTTCCCCTGACCCCATTTCCAATTAGTTTTCAGGAAATCCAATCAGAATATATTTTTAAACTTACCCATTTCAGCTTTAGCCTATGCTTTTTTATTGAAGTACCAGTAATTGCTGCTATCCCCTATTCAGTTCAGTGAATGTATGTAACACCAATTAAAACAGAGCTGTTGACCAAAGCATATCTGAGAGAGCAGAAGAAAGAGTTAACTGAAATTCAAAAACTATTTTTCCTCACATATCATGCAATGCTACAGCCCTTAACACACCAATATTAATGGCTGGGTGCAAAGATATCTACTGACATGCAGCATAAGGTATAATTTAATATAGCTAAGAAATAATTTACTGCAGAAATCTGGTATATAGTCGTAGAATCACAGAATCATAGAATCATAAAATATTTAGGGTTGGAAAGGATCCCAAGATCATCCAGTTCCAACCCCCCCTGCCATGGTCAGGGACATCTCCCACTAGATCATGTTACCCAAGGCTCTGTCCAGCTTGGCCTTGAACACTTCCAGAGATGTAGCATCACAACTTCCTTGAACAACCTGTTCCGATGCCTCACCATCCTCACAGTAAAGAAGTTCTTCCTTATATTTAACCTGACTCTCCCCTGTTTAAGTTTTAATCCATTACCCCTTATCCTGTCACTGCAGTCCCTGATGAAGAGTCCCTCTTTGGCATCCTGGTAGGTCCCCTTCAGATACTGGAAAGCTGCTTTGAGGTCTCCATGCAGTCTTCTCTTCTCTAGGATGAATAACACCAAGTTTTTTATCCTGTCTTCATATTGGAGGTGCTCCAACCCTTTTAAAATCCTCATGGCCCTTCTCTGCACTTGCTCCAACAGTTGTATGGCTTTCTTATGTTGGGGACAAGAGAACTATACACAGGTGGGATCTCATAAGCAGAGCAGAGGGTTAGAATCACCTCCTTTGACCTACTGGTGATATTTCTGATGCAGCCCTTTCAAGGTACAAAAACAGAAACTGATTTCAAGTCATAGTGATACACTCGTCTGATTTTGTGATTATCTATGTTATGGGATTAGTTTATGAATTATGCTTGTGTATTATACAAACCCAGTAAAAGACTTAGAAGTAGGGAAAAGTGCCACAGGGGTGTTTGCAGAGTCAGGTGAAAAATCAGGTTTGAAGGGAGATCAAGTTTTCCAATCTTCTGCTAAAACAAGGACTACCTTCAGCCTCTCAGAGCTGTTCGTCTCCCATTAGGAATTCACAAAATACCACCAAGTAGGTCTCGACGTTTGAACAGACTAGACACCAACATCACATGTGAGTTTTGCACTTTCTATTTTAATACTCTAGCTAAAGATGACAGATCCATAGATATCGTGTCTGTCATGATTTACCGAAGTGCCTATATGACAGAACAGGAAATTTAAGATGTAATTCTTACCCCAAAAGATTTAATTTCCAAAACTTATGATTTGTATTTCAAATATCAGCTTTGTTTGGTTTAGCTTTCTTTGGAATTACACTGAAATAACTTTGTTTCAGAATTTAGTAGAATGCTTTTTTTTAAAATAGTGCTTAAGTCCCATTTACTTTACATTGTTTTGCAATATCATCATTAAATTTATAAGAATATCCTCAAGCTTTTCCTCTAAAGTGTTTTTGTCTGAAAACATACTGCAGTGGAATTCTATGTTATTTATGAAAATACTAAAGGAAATTAAAATTCCAGATGAATCAGTTCATTAGCTGAGTCCACAAAAACTTTTACAGTGCACTCATTTTATAAGGCAATGAATGCTGGTTCAGAGTCTTACAAGAAATACAAAGAAAGAGGGAGAGAATAGGTGTATGAATAGGTAGATGACTATAGAAGATTGTGAAAGAAATACGTCTGCTTTGCTATAAAGTTTTAGCATTGATAAATGCACTGGATCTATATTATGTTTTCACAATTGCCAGTTTTAAACACTGTGAGTTTCTACTACTACTTCCATTTTCTTTGTCTTTGCAAATCCATTTAACCTAAAAAACTGGCACATTTACTGGCATAGGCAAAGTTCTGCAGTTTAAACAAAATTGAGGAAAATAAGTATTACAGACTATTAAGAATTCACCTAATTGAAAAACTGAGCTTAGTTAATGTTCCTACAATTTCTTGAAACTCAGAAGTGACTTTCTACTTGAGTTTTTTGTTTTCCATGGACTTAAACCTCAAAATTTATGTTTCAGATAACTGTCAGCATATATATATATATATATATACACATTGAGCTTCCTCTAATGAAGTGTATTTCCTTTTAGAGACTAAAAATGATCATATGACCAGTTTCCTCAGTGTAGCTCAGGATATATATCTGTCAGGATATAATGCTGTCACCATCTTTAAACATATATTCATTTCTAAAACCTCCCATAAAAATAACCAAGTATATTTGTTTTGGTTAACTGGAAAATAAATTTTTTAACTTTCCCTTTTTTTCTGAAGTGTATTGAAACTGATTAAAAAATCTATGGAGCACATATTACAAACCATGCTTCAACTCAGTTGCTATCAGAAGAGAGGAATTCCGTATTTACCTGAATTGGCTATGATTGAAGGGTCAGGATTTGAGAAATATAATGTATTTTTCTTTCCTTTTGACTTTCAAACACAGCTGAAGAAATAAATGCATAAAAAGTAGCAAATTAAATGCAATGTTAAGAGTACCTGTCTAGATATAGAAATGTTTTATTCAGAATGTGAAGCCATATAAAATTTAATCTCAGTTTTAGTAGTCTACTATTAATTAAAAAAACAAAAAAAAACAACAAAAAAAAAAACCTTAAAATAATCTCAGGACATTCTGAAAGAAAAAAAAATAGATAACAGACATATGATGCATATTTAAAACATTAAAGACTTTTATGATACTATATGTATTTTTAACATCTCTGCCCACAGAGAATATAAGGAAAGAGAAGTATTATGAATTCAGAAAATTACATATGGCAACTGACAGAGTAAAAGGTGATTCATGTATGTAACAAGGCTAAAGATGCATGCTTTCAGATTAGAACTAGCTTGGCCAAAACAAAATGCATGCTTTGAATCTAGTAGATTTGCGGTTATGTTCACAGTACACATGCAGTGCTGAATACGGATGATACCCAAATTCCAGTTAGTTCTATTTATATAGGTACAGTAAGTAGAAAAGAAGAGCAATTCTTTGCACATTACAAAGGTCACAGTAATCATAATATAGCCTGATGGGGTTAATGTTGAGCAAATCACATTTTCATCCACTTATGTTATATTCCATCCAAAGAATATCCTGATACTATTTCAACTCCAGGATAATGAAAAGATCTTAATTCAGTCAGGGTTAATAGAAGAGAGTAGTAAAACATTTTGATTGCTTTTAAAGGAATAACAAAATCAATTGCCCTTCTAGAATGCACTTGAAATTGTTAACTACTTCCATTTAACTTAGTATGTGTGTATTAAATTGTTGTTATTTGGTAAAATCTGTAACTAAAATATTTCCTCAAGACAAGAAAAAGGTCATCCTTTTCTGAACACAGCACCATTCACTGACTCAGCCCAAAGCTATTATTATCTACCTTGTAACCTACATCGTTCTGTTGTATGTACTTTTTGTCACAATAATGAATATTCATATAATACTATAATTTTTGTTTGTGATAATAAATAGTATGTTTATTTAAATAAAAGTGATTTTAGAAAAATGCTCATTAAAACAAAAAGTTATGGCATGTATAGATGAAATGTCTTCTCAAGAGAATTTTAATTTTTTTTCTGATGATTAATAGTTATTTGGGGTTTGTAGACAGACCTGTACAGAAAATCCTTTATTGAAGCTTTTTTTCCTTCTTTTTACTATTACTAATCTTCAGTTGAGAAATAGCTATAATTTTTTTTTTTAGTTTTGTACCTGTAAGAGCACACACCTTAACAAACTTCTGTCTCTGCTCACTTTCTAACTATTACATATTGCCTACATAAATTCAAATTACATTAGTTTTTCACAAGAAATTGCTTCTTCACTTACATAGGAGAAAGAAAAAGGTGTGTGCTAATCCTATGAAAAATTTGAAGGACCATTATCTTTCTTTAAAAAGGTTAAGGACAAGAATGGATATAAGGAACAGTAGTTTGCTGAGGTGACCTGACAATTTTGTCTAGGGGCAGATGCATTCCAGTTTTACATGCTGAAATTAAGATGCTGCAAATATTTATATTGCTTACATAAATGTAGTAACTGTTGCAGCCATATGAGCTCTTCCATACAATTGTCTTTTCATTTTACAGTGTTTTCTTCAGTGTTCTCATGCCAAACTTAACTAGAAAATTCACCAGGTCCAATAATCAAATACATTAAATGTTAGCTTCCCCACCGCACACTCAAGCATATTCAAAACAAAATATAACTTTTTCTCCATTCTTCATCCTTTCCAAAGTCAAAATAAAAATTTGGAAAATTTTGTATTCATGTATCCAGAGTAACAGGATGACATTTCAAAAAGCCAGTGAGTCTGTTATTCAAAAAGGAATTAAAGAGGCAATTCTTTTCAAGAGAGATGCAACTTGAATTTTAAGATGATGACCTGCTGCTGCTTCACTACTCTTCCAATGAACCTATATAGGTTTCATTCCTTTCTGCTAATGTGACTCAACATGTTGTACATAAAAGTGTTATAAATATTGATGATAATTGTTAAACATGATATAGTGTTCTGTGTTAGCAGCTCTCTACTCAGGAGATAATTCTTTTCTCCAGGAAATGTCAATCAATCATGAGAGGTCCCCTGCTGAGGAGAGGAGAGGAAAAGAGTAAAATGGGAGGGGAAATGAAAAACAAAGGGAAGATGAACAGAGGGAAAAGGGAACACGTCACTATTTTCATCCAAAGCTCTAGTGCAGTTTTGATTTAATACAAAATACTCTGCCCATCCTTTTTCTCTGTGTCTGCCTCTGTGGTTTACAATGAAGTTTTGATACATACCGAACAGATTTCTTTTTAATGACATAGAATGGGAATTCCACTACAGGAGTGCAGCAAAGACTCTCTAGCTCATAATTGAAACACAAGGGCCAGCAGCCAGTCTTCTGAAGAGCTTCAAAGCACATGTGTGGTGGGGATGTTCAGGACAGACTAGCCTACTCCACCGTAAACACCATGTGCCATATGTGGCTATTCATATTCATGTAGGGAACTCAACTAACACTTTCTTATACTGATCTTATTGTACTGGGCTGCACTAGTTCCTACTGTAAATTACTCCCTACTTGGCCTTTGTTAACCATATGGAAGCCTAAAAAAACATATTGGGTTAACTGTTTGTAGTGGATTTGGGTTGGTACAGAGTTTTATTTCTTCATACTAGCTGGTATAGTGCCAGACTTTGGATTTGTGATGAACAGTGTTGATAACACAGGGATGGTTCAGTTATTGCTGGGCACTGCTTACACAGAGTCAAGGCCTTTTCTACTTCTCAGGCTACCCTGCCAGTGAGTCCATTAAAACACAACTCAGAAAATGTTGGAAAATACGCTTGGCTAAATTGCACTAAGGTTTCTAATGCACTATGAAAGACCTTCTCCCTCCACCTCATGGCAATAATTTGTCTAATGCAGCCCAGGATACCATTGGCTTTCTTTGTGAAAAGGACTGGTTGCTGGCTCATGATAATCCTTGTGTCCACTAGGACCTCCAGGTCCTTTTCCGCCAAGCTGGTTTACAGCTGGGCAGTCCCCAGCATTTGTTGTTGCCTGGTGTTGTTCCTCCCCAGGTACAGGACTTGGCATATCCTCTTCTTGAATTTCATCAGGTTCATGGGGGTTATAAACTTCATGAGGTTCATGGCATCAGACCATTTCTCCAATCTGTCAAAGTCCCTCAGGATGGCAGCGTGACCCTCTGGTGTATCAGCCACATGTCTTGGTATTGTGTCATCTGCTAACTTGCTGAGAGTACACTCTGCCCAATCATACAAATCATTAGTTAAGGTGTTAAAATGGACTGAACCCACTACTGACTTCTGGGGTACACTGCCAGTTTCTCACTTCCATCCAACTATATACTACAATACTGATCACCATCCTCTGGGCTTGGTCATTCAGCCAGTTTTCAGTCCACCTGAATGTCTGTTCTTTCAGCCCAAACATCAAGAGCTTGTCTGTGAGGATCTTATGGGAGACAGTGTCAAAGGTGTTATTGAAGTCTAGGTAGAAAATATCCATTGCTCTCCCCACCTCTATCAAGCAAGTCATTTCCTTATAGAGGTTTAGTGGTTTGGTCTAACACGACCTCCCTTCGGTGAAGTTATGCTACTATTCCTGATGATTTTCTAGTCCTTCCTGTACCTGGAAATGGTTTCCAGCATTAGTTGATCCATTATCTTCCAAGAGATCTAGGTGAGGCTGACTGGCCTTTAGTTCTATGAGTAGTTTATATATTGTTAGCAGATTAATATTATAAACAATATTATGACTTGTGTCACAAGATGAGCCAGTGAGGCCTTTTTACTTGATCCTATTTCTCCATGGACTAGTAACATCATGGCTTTTTCAGTAACATACCAAACCAGTCTGAATATTCAAGAGTGTTCCAGAACTAATAAGAGCATTATTGATTTGGAAACCACTGAAAGGGTTTTAAAAAATAATAATAAAAAAGTAATAATAATAAAAAAGTGCTGGCATGTACTTAGCTGAGCCATACACCTCCATATGAATCTGTAAAGAATTATTATCAGACATAGCAGTAGTCCATCCCCCTCCCCCCCATTTTACCTTAGCCTTTTATCAGAGGTAAACTTCTAAGCAAGAGAAGGGCAAATGAATAAAGGGGAGGAAAGCAGAAAAGGAGATATTAAGAACACCAGCAACAAGGAGAAAGAAAGGTCTAATGGGCTTTCTGGGATCGACAGTTGCACTAGTTGCAACCTAACTGAGATTTGAAACACCAGGCAATGTGGGAAGAAGAGCAAGAGGGCAACTGTGGACACCTAATGGTCTCAGGGTGATGGAGAGGGTTTCAGTCATTAGTCCAATCAGTTGGGTTCCCAATAAGGAAGCAATAAAGGCATATATATGTGCAGACATTCATGTGTGTTGTGGCAACATTTTTAATCCAAATGAATGTCTTCAGTATACATCCTTTAATAGTTATAAACCTGGGATCTGATCCAAACAGATCCAGTTTCTCTGGTGTGGACCAGCACACTTTGTCTAACACAATTTCCACATGGCGTTAACTGAACTGATATTTTTAGAAAGGAATTTTACTATGTTTAGAGCAATCAAGGTACATATCTATCCCCTAAACCTCCTTTTCATAAACAAAGAAATGTACTCTGCTGATCTTCCTTAAATTGACTGGCCTTGTATCCCTGATTTTTATCTTATACACCCCACCTATACTTAATTTGCACAGAACTGTGGCATCTATATGTTGGTTCCTGGTGTAACTTACTTTTACCATAGCTTGACCAGAAAATGCTCAGAATGACATAGCAAAGCCACAGTAGCCGCTATTGGCAGCTGAGCCCTCTTCACTCTGCAGTTATCATGATGCTACACCTCAGTACTTTCCGCTGGTTTAGAAAACATTTAAGTTACCTTTTGTCCTTACTGTTTTTTTAATTACAGGCACTGCGTATTGTCTGATGTTTACTCCTGCATTACTTGTTCTCTTGTAGTGACTGATTAAGTAATGCTATTTTCCTTGTAGCTTTAATAGACCATTCTTCTCTAATTGGAGTAACTCTGCTATCTGAGAACTGGTATGTTTCCAAAGTAAAGTACATGGACAGGCAGGAGACTTCATTTCTTTTACTGTGTAAACAGTGACTCACTGAGTTTGTGTAGATCACTTAGGAGGTTCAAATTTACAAGGATTTGCACAAAGTTTGGGTGTCTTCATTTTGTTACCTACCACAGAGTTTTGTTCTGAGAGGTACTCAACACAGAACAGCAGTGTGAGAGTGAAGGCAGTGAGAGCCACAGGTGCTTGACATATTCACAAATCACGATAGCATTAAAGCGATTCAAAGTCAACATCTTAAAAACCTAGGTGATTTCAAGTATCTTTTTAAAATAACTCTTGCCTTAAAAAATACTGCTCCTTGATTTCCCTGTCTGCAAATAGAAAAGAATAGTCTTCACAAGGTCTGTTGATTGGAAACGTTTATGTAACTTTTTAGGATTACTTGTGTTATAGAATGAGACATGTTATTATTATACATACTGGAAGAGCATTACAAATAACACCAGATGGAAATAACCCGGCTAAAGATTAGTCTCAGTTTGCTAGGCTGTGGCTATTTGCCAGGACTTGTGATAAACAAGATTCAGTCGGTCTTCACTGCACACTGATCCACGTTATTGGGTACCTTGTGAGTCAAAAAAAAAAAAAAAAAAAAAAAAAAAAAAAAAAAAAAAAAAAAAAAAAAAAAAAAAAAAAAAAAAAAAACAAAAAAAAAAAAAACAAAACAA
>NDXB01003084.1:100554-117353 GCA_002631895.1 Agapornis roseicollis
CCCCCCCACAGATTACTGAAAAAAAGTCTTTATATATTTTGATTCGGTTCAGCTCCTGAGTATCATCGGCTTTCACTCATACAAGACATAGTCTGTGGAGATCATTTCTGTTTTGAAGGACAACTTCTTTACAGCGAATAACAGAGCTAAGGTAGTGGATATTTAAACTGAACTGCTTTTGGAACATGTTTATGACCCTATTGCTTCCATTTATTAGTTTAAAAAACTAAAATCAAACACAGAAGGTCTTACCAGAAATTTAACCTGAATAAGCTTACAAATGGAACATAGATTGAAAAAAGAAATCTAGTTTTCTGGATAGTATTGTTACGATTTTCACATGTTTTTTTTTAGCTCAATACATGTTTTATTAGAACATTCAAATAAATACAAATCTGTATTAATGAAGCAGATGAATGTGAGTAATGGTGTGCTCATTCAGAGCCTATTGTGATACAAACCAGTGTGATATAGGACCTGTAGGTAAGAGTCATTTGAATCTGACATTCATTATCCAGATGAACGATGGATATTCATTTTAAATTTATCATGAATAGAGCACAGATGGAAATAAGATAGAGTAAACGTCTGCAGTTATCTGTTAACTGGTGTGTTTCATTATTTAATAGCTAAATGACTTATGATCATGTAGTTCAGAACACCTCTAATTAATTTTTGAATTGAGTCTTTATTCTCAACCTCAAACTATGGCTTATTAATAGGTCAACTTATAGAGATTGCTAAAGTGTAACGTGTGGCTGTGCAAACATATTTGGAAGCATATAGTACATTGCTGGATGTCAGATCTTTCACCTGCCTACCCAGCTAATTGAGAATCATATCAGAAAACAAGCAAGCCATTGTAATGAATGAGACAGACAGTGACCTCCGAACAGACATAAGTGAATTAGAGCTGATGAACCTGATATGAGTAGATTCACAGTGTCGTCTTAAATATAACAGAGTTTAACTCATTTTCCTACTCTTGACAATGTATTCCAACCACTAAAAGCATAGGGAAGATTGGCAGGTGGATTTTAATATGTTTTCTCTGTACAAACCTCATTAGAGTAGCAGGTGTATTGGAGGAATTTCTTTATATAAGAAAAGTATTTGGACTCTATATGCATGCTAAGCAGGTATTCTGGCATCAAATAAATGTTTTCAATGTCTTTGAGAATCAAGAGTTGCTAGGAGGAGAGAAGAGGTATTTTTTTTTTCCCAAGATATAAATGAAAAATCACTCTCCTTTTTCTTCGCAAAGAACAGAAAAGATAAATTTAAGTAATAATTTTTTTTTTTTGAGAATTTAACTTCCTACATATTTCTGCTTCTCAAACTAATATCTATTTATAGGCTGAATAATTATGTACACAGCATGTCAGAATTTTGTTAGTCTTTAGACTGGAGGCTTTTGACAGTCCAATTTTGATAAATTTCAAGGCCAGTTTGAATGAAGCCTTGCATGGCATGATTTAGTGTGAGGTGTCCCTGCCTATGGCAGGGGGGTTGGAACTAGATAATCTTAAGGTCCTTTCCAACCCTAACTATTCTATGATTCTATGATTTGGCACATTTTTATGCCCCCGCTTACTTTATTGATGATGAATATACCCTGAAAACAATATCTTTGATACTACATGTCCTCAACAGATCAGTAAGTTCACAGTGTGAAATAAAAAAGGTTTAGGGAAAACACTGAGCTCCCCTTTTGGCTTAAGGTTCTGCTAATTCCCCTGTTTTTGTTCTTTCATTTCTGTGGGCTTATCTTTTATTGGATTTCCCAGGAATAATACTTTCGTACACAACTGTCAATTTAGAATAGCTGGTGCATGTCAAAGTCTCATTCTCAATTTTATGTTAATCACTCAGATAGATTCAGAACAGTGGCAAAACTTACATAAACAAAATCTCTCTGATGCATATTCTTTTGAATAGGCAACATCAGTCTTTTCATAGTATTTGTCTTTTCCATGTGGACTTTGGTATAGTGATTACATTTAATAGGTCTTTTAGGATTGGTCTTTCTTTCAAAATTTGCTGGGAAAAAAAATAAAAATTCACCAGTTATGGAAAACAGTTGCTGAAATGTGACATACGGAGGGTTTAGTGTATTGTTGGTCTAGGCAATATGAAATTCTGACACCTGTAACAGTGATAGACAGGAACAAAAGTGGCAGTGATTTTCAAAAAGACAACTCTATTTTGTCTCCCAAATATGACAATTTCAGTACACTAACATACTGAAAGAATGGAAGGACCTGATGTGACTTAGTAATTTTCTGTATCTGGAAATTTAACAATCCTTAAATAGCTCATGCTGGATAAAAGAAAATCAGAAAAATGACCTTTATATTTGTCACCATTGCAAATCATGTTGTTCCACTGTTCCAGTGATGCATAGAGGTGGAAATAACGGAGATGAGTACAATAGACTTTTCCATAGACTGAGTTTTCCGGGTCATTTAATTCTCTCTAGTGTCTTCAGAACCTTTCCAACAGAGCTAATGATAACAGATTGCCACATTATCCTGCTCATGGTGACCTGTTTGGGTAACTGCCAGAAATTCCACTCACTCAGAACTATGGGTGGAAAAAAGTGTTTATTGAATTCAGTTCTTACAGTTATTATAAGAAAAAAAAAATGTATTACTGAGTAGTTCATGCACTTAATAATGATTTCATAATTTTGAAAATTGATACTTCAGATCTGGGTTGCTGCTCTGCTGCAGTTTGGTTTCCTTGCAGACTCTGGCCTTTTGCCAATTCACATTCCATGGGGATGGTTCCCCTCGTCTAACAAGGTTGTTTTTTCAGCACATAGCCAGCTAAAGCTATCCATACTAACTCTCTCCTTGCCAAAAGAGAAATAGCTGTGGCTCTGAAGGTGATGAATGTAGTTTTTTCCTAGGAATTGTGAATTCTTTGGCGCTGCATGCGTTTAGGAGGTTGCTAAGGAGAAAACCTCACCACCTGGGCATATAATGGCATTCAGTCTCAGATAATTTTATAATTTACCTTGAGTGTTTGTATCTCTATTTTTAACATAAATTTCTGAGAACCAGGAAGCTTGAGATGAGATCCAGCATGTGATTTTTGCCATTAAACTACATTTAAGTTCCTTTAGAAAGCTAGATACATCATATTTGCTCCAAATCAATGCAAAAATGAGGTTAAGGGTATTATCAAAGGTCATTTACCAGACACCAATGACTGAGTTACTCTTTCCAGTTGTTTTCTTAGGATTCATGTTCAAGCTTGCACTGAGAATCTAAGTCATCTGCATAGTTTTCCCTTGTTTATATATTATAGAATCAGAAATGCTACAGTGAGAAGATGCCATCAAATCTGTTAGAAGTTCTTTACCGTGAGGGTGATAAGACACTTGAACAGATTGCCCAAAGAAGTGGTAAATGCTCGATCCCTGGCAGTGTTCAAGGCTGGACAGAGCCTTGGGCAACATGGTCTAAAGTGAGGTATCCCTGCCCATGGAAGGGGGTTGGAACTAGATGATCTTAAGGTCCCTTCCAACTAAAACTATTCTATGGTTTTATGAAATCAGAAAAAGTTTCTTTCTAAGTCTTCCTCACATGTGAAGGGCTCAAGTTTCAATATTATGTAAAAAGTTTTGCCTGCTGAATGTAAAGAGTTCTAGTGTAGCAGCAGCTTTGCTAGCCACTGACTCTATTCACATGAGTAACAGCTTAATTCTCAAGGCTGGCAGAGCAACATAGGCTGGGATACCATGACAGTTGTCACATGTAGTAGTAGGATTAATTGCACCACACTAATTTAAAAAAAACATTTGAAAGGTTTGGGGCTTACATGCCTGATATCTTATAACAAGAGGGCATGCTTTTATTCTCACTGAGAATATTAATGTTTTCCAGGCCTGAAATGGCTGTAATAATCTCAATCTTTCCTTCCTATGCATTTGCAATAAAAATAATTAGAGTATCAGAGGGTTTAGACCTTGAAATTATTTACTTTAAGGCTTCAATTTATATCAAATTGCTTAATTTTAATTGTGATGAACTCTTATATTTTGCTGCTAGATAGATGTACAAATGTCATAATGCTGTAAAATTAAAACTTGATGTTAATATAAAAAAAGAAAGTCTTCAGATTAACATCTGAAGTCTTATTAGACTATAGTCCTGAAATATTCCAATATTTTCTAAATACATAATTTGAGGGATTAAATGGTGACATATGCATTTGCAGTTCACTAAGGACTAATGAGATTCTAATGTCTAACATATTAATAGTGGTTCGCTGCCTTCTATTACAGCAGAATGTGGAAAATAGAAATACAATTTTAACTAATTGAATGTATTTGGTTTTCAGATCTGCTATAAATCTCTCTCCTACAAGAAACCATTTTCATAAATCTCAATATGATCTAAAGAAGAAAAGGTTTTTTTCCTAATATAGTTACTTAGGCTAAGTCTGACATATAGCAAAGCCTAACCAACAACAAATCACTGCAAAACATGAGGTTCAGTTCTTTCTACCCTCTCTTCCCTGTCGTGTATCTACAGGTTATACAGTCAGTGCATAACTGGTTGAGCCAGAATAAAATGTTTTGGTTTGTTTTTTGTTTTGGCTAGTTTTTTGTTTTGGTTTGTTTTCTTTCAACCTGTGGTTAAACCAGTTTATTAGATGTGGGGTAAATTTCAAAGCAGGTAGACTTCTACTTGCTCTGGCAGCTTGCTATGACACTGGCTTTGCTAACACTCTAAGCCACAAAGCATGCTTTAATTTTTGAAGCAGGGAAGATTCCTGCAGTGAATCGATAGCATTAGAAATCCCAGTGTGAACACAAGTGAACGGCATGCAGAGCCACTTCACCAGGAATGCCACTTGCCACTGCTGAATGATTAGCTAATTTGCAAAACTAAGTGGAGTAGAGGCTTACCAACTTTCTTCTCTGACCTTAGGGAGGCACCATGCTCTTCAGGAAAGCAGCAATAGGTCAGGCCTGTCAAACCACTGAGGTACAAGCAAATTCCAGTGTTTGTTAAAACAGTTCTAAAATTTTCATAAAGACCAAATATGCCTACTTTCCAAATAGTGAATATGAAGCCCAGTCTCAAAACCTGGCAGTGGCAGCTCCAGCTATACCCATTGAAGCACTATCTCCCAGCAGCCAGGCTGAGATTAGCCACAAGGCAGCCACTCATTCACAATGGGGACAGGTGCAAGCAGATGAATGTTGGGAAAGATATCACACAGTAACCCATCTTTAACTAAGAAATGAGCAGGAGAAAATCTGATGTTGTTAGCCATACATCCTCTGTATGTAGTGAATACAAATGTTGAAAGCTATAAGTGTCTGAATCTTTAAGATGGCTCATTATTTTATATGGAATTTAAATATTTGGGTGATAGCCAGCTGAAGAAATCCCTGAGCTAGAGACAGTTTTAGGAGATGCTTATATTTTTCATTATTTTTATTCAGAACAGAAAAATGTTGGATTGAAGCTGATAATAAAAAGCCTTTGTATGAGCTTAAGTCTCATGTGGGATTTTCATTATCTGGTTAATACAAGCACAACATTTCAGAATAACTTTATATAAGCACACATGTATTTGGTTTTATATGACATTCGTACACATTTCAAGTTTTCAGAAGTATTTGTAAGACATATTTGATGCTTTGTTTTGTCTCCCTAGACTAGGAAAAAAAAAGCTAAAATACCATAAGGATGCTTATACCATGCTGCCTTTTACATGACCAGAAGGAGGGATAAAGAGGCTATCAACACACTTTGATTTTTATCTCAAATTTTCAAACTTGAATCTACATCCATATCTCAAGTCTTATAAATATCCACATGACTTAAAACTAGTTTTGTTCTCATAACATGCAGATTTTTTTGGAAGGGTTCTAGGGTACAAATGCAAAATAGAACACCTCTTTAAAGATTAGTTTTTTGGACTGTAAATTGGAGAAGAGGTCTTAGCAAATGGGACATATTTTTGATTTTTGCAATGTTTTGAAGAAAATAGAAGAAAATCCATAGCCTCACACAAAAATTAAAAAGCTCATATAGTACTAGAGAGAAACTCTGAAAATAAGCATTAAATATCCCTAATATGCAGCACAACTCCTTTATCAGCAGTTTTGGGGGAACAATAATTACTTCTGCTTTGACAGGATGAAAAGAACCAAAACTCAGTATTATTTGTTGTCATTATAATAATTATTGCTATTTATTACATACAGAAGGAGCATTTTCCCTATTTAAAGTCCTCAGAATGAAAGCTATTGTCATACTTATAATCTCATATGCGGTAGGGTTTCTAAAGAAGCTTTGTAATTAGTTCTTTCAAATTTATACGAACATTGTTCTTGTCTTAATCTAATATTTGGTACTGATAGAAATGAGCTGCAAAATATTTAATGACATTTTGCAAGTACTGTCTTGTCAAGTTTGTCATTGCCACCTGACACAAGCAATTTTAGAAGTCAACAGTCTTGTTAGTTAACGTTAATGAGCTTGGCAGTCACACATAATTGGCTCTTACCTTGTTTTTCATGTCTTTTAATGGGATTGTGCCAGGGTTTTTTGAAGTATAGGCTTCAGATTTATTGATTGTGCAACTGTAAAATTACTTCTTGTAACTGATGTTTGCCTAGATTTTCTATCACATGAACTAAACCAGATAACTACCTAATCTGGTAAAATTAAGTAGCTCTGTATAAAAAGCAAATTTCATACAATTGTATTGTTCAGATAGAAAAAGGACCTCAGGCAGTCTTCAGTCCAATCTTCTGATCATGGCAGGTCAGCTCTGAGGTCAGACCATCTTAGGTCTTCATCCAGCTGAGTATTGAAATCATCCAAGGACAGAGATTGTGCAACCTCTCAGCTTGTGCCACTGGCTGACCCTCCTTATGGTGATAAAGCTCTTCTCTTCTTTATATTCAGGCTGAACATCTCTCATTTCAAATTATACATGTTGACTCTTATCTTTCCAACCTGCGCTGCTGGGAAGAGTCTGGCTCTGTCTTTTCAATGACCTCCTAATTGGCACTGGACAAGGGGCATGCTGTTAGGCGTCCCCCAGTGCAGTCTCTGCTTGAGGCTAAACAAGCCCAGCTCCTCCAGGCTGTCCTCATGGAGCAAGGAGCTGTTCCCACCATTTCTGTGTCCTCCCTCATACCCCCTCCATTTGGTCACCACCTTTCTTGTACTGAGTGGCCTCAAACCAAATGTAGCGTTCTAGTTATGGAAGTTCTCAGAGTAGTGGGAAATAATACATTCGTTATCTCAGAAGATGAGATTCAGAAACATGACTGAACTGGCATTTTTTTCTGATTTGAAACCAACTTTAATTTTCAGTAACATGAATCAGACTTTTGCTGGTGTACCAAAAGCAGCATTTGGCCTTCAGACAAATGTATCCAAAGGGATGCAAAATTTCTTACATAACTCCTGTTAAAAAATCCTGAATTCAGAAACATTATAAGGAGGTAAGAGATAAGGTAAGAACCATAATGATCTAATTTGATTATGTAGGGGAATTCTTCAGTTGTTTCTTTTAGTGATATTTGCACAGCTACAGTTTCCTGTAAACATCATGCTCTCTGATCAAAAGAAAGCTAAAAGGAAGAACAACTTTTGATGGATGTGAAAGTTATCCCTGTTTACTTGTTTTAAAATGGGTGGGACTGTCCCAGTTCCTATTTAGAAATGAAACAGCTGAATGGGGCTGCTTCAACTCATGCTGGTTGAAACCAGGTGAGCATGCACACCTCCTGTTTCCCAGGAAACCAATCTGATTCTTAGATCAAGATGGCAGTAATCAGAGTAGTGACTTTCAAGGTAGAGAAAGTTCTGACGAACTCCTTAAGAAAATTATATAAATTAGCTTTCTCTGAGTGATTTGAGAAAAGAAAAATAAAGTTTTACACATCCCTCCAAGTTTATTATCTTTTTTATTTCCCATATTTCCTATATGAGAAAGCTTTGGGCTTATCCCTTTTGCCTCTTATTAGAAGTAGCTATTAGTGTATATTTTGTTGTTGTTGCACAGCTTTTCACAAAATGTTACTAGGAAATCTGGGATTTAAGTTCTTGAAATACAAGAAGTAGAATTTAATTTTAATTTTGTTGCCTCAAACCTATTGTAATTGAATATTCATTTAAATATCATCCCAGTTCAGATGTTCCATTTAGTGATTTATTTATTTGTAAATGGCAAGTGAAATTTGCAGCCTGCATTCATTTAAGAAAAAAATAAATAAATTAGCTATCACTCAGAATATTCTGACATAATCATGTGACAAAGCATTAACACCTAGATAGATGAATAAAACCGATATGACTACAAGGTCTTAACATTATTGGTGAGACAAATAACTGATTTCTTTACTAAACAATAAAATGTAGAAGGAAGCACATATAATAAAAATATTCCTGACACAAATGTTGCCTGGTAGGCTGAATGTGTTCCAGATTTCAAGAAAGTTTTTGTGTGGCTGTTTGTACTAGAGAGAAAAGTATTCCTGAATGCTGTAAAACAAAGATTTTGATACTCTATCCCCATTTTTGCCAGCCTGTCAAAGCCACTGTCCTTTAATAAAGCTATTTCGCAAATGGAAGGGAAAAAACCCAAAACAGCATAACTTTTTAAATACAGCAAGTGAATAGAAGTGATAACTGATTTAAAGTGCAAGGAATCTTTTATAGAATGTACTTGAATTGTTTATGAGGACTAGTTCTATATAAAAATAAATTTAGGTAAATTACTCTTTCCAGCATGTAAAATTCAGCATCTAAATGTCATAGCTGTAATCGTAGTCAGCGCTTAAGATATTTTATGCAGCAAAATTCAATTTCCAGAATTAGATACTGAAAATCCTTCACTTCAAGTTAATTAGCTTAAACTGAAACCCTTCTTTAAACATTGATTTGTAGAGACATATAAAGTTTCAAGACACCTAAGTGGAACTGAATGGCAGCAGTTCCTTGGCAAACTCATTTCAAACTGAGGGAAAACTTTGCTTGGATTTCTGTAGTGAATGTGAGCTAAAGAATTGTTTTATTTATTCAAAGGGAAAGAAATCTTTTCATTTTCAAATTTAGGAAAAGAAAGGTGGGGAGACTTCTCAATTTCTATATATAAGGTGAATGAATCTTCAATAGCATGATAAACTAGACTCTGTGGTGTGGTATGTTAAAACATTCTCTATATTTCCTTACCTGCTTCCCTTTAGAGATAACATCCTATTGTGAAGGAGTTGCGAAAGATATAAATGCAGTGGATATAGCTCATTCTTGTTTAGGTAAATCATCATTTTTGCTGATAGCTATTCTGGAGCTTTTAGTAAAGATAAAATGGGCTACACAAACTTCTGGTAATAGTCTTTGAGTTCAGTTTCAAGGCTACCCTCTGAGCATTTCAAGAATTTGTATGTAATTCTATCCATGATAATTTCTAAAGGGAAGGGATGGGAAGGAAAGAGGAAGGAAAGGGAACAGAAGGTGAAAAGAAGGTGAAAAGAAGATGGACATCTGTTCCAGTCAAATAATCTCCCAAACCATTTAGCAAATAGAAGGCATGCCACATACTGCTGCCTTTTAACTCACTAGAATGGTGTGGGGACCAGAGACAAAAAAATATTAATTGCATAAAATTATATAAACTTAAAATAATATTAAAAGCCTAGTGAGACAGATGTAGCTGAAAAAAAATCAAAGGGGCTAACATTACTTCTCTGTTTTTCACAATTAACTAAAATCCATAGCATTGATGTTGACTAAATAACCATCTAGATGGTACAAGGAATATAAATGACTGTGTGAGAAGTAAACTGGATTATTAGTAGCTAGGCTTGAATATCCACTTTGGTCTTTGTTTTTCCTATAGAAAATATAATTGAGTGGCAGAAGAATTAGAGATTTTTAAACACTGATATTATTACTTATTTTTATTTTCTCTTTTGAAGAAAGGAAAATTACCATGTGTCATTATACTACTGAGTTTCTACCAAGTCATCAGCATTATTAAAACTCAGATCATACTTCGTAAAAAAGACTTGTTTGTGAACATAGCAAAAGAGTAATAGTTCAACTGAGGATGAAGAATGACTCCATTTTAAACCCAAATGCTTTTCATTAATATTTTTGTGCTTGCATGAAATCTATCAATATAGTTTATTTTTTCTTTATAAATTTTCATGGTAAATACAAATAAAATCTCAGCAATTTTTTAGACCTCAGTATAAGTAACTATGAAATGGTCCTATCTGAAAATGTAGCAACTGTCATACATAAGTAATCAGTCATGTTGCTAAATTTAAAAATAATTTGGCTGATGAAGAAGAAATGTGTGTTTTTCTTGCACAGTGCATTCATTTTCCATAACAAATTAGTGCCCACACAAATTCAGTCTTCCAGACAAATGAATGTTCAGTTAAACGAGAGTCTGGAACTTGCACGTTAAAATAAATGCAACAGTACTGATCTTAGCAACTGAATTAAGAGATGCGTATGCAGTAGTGTCTATTTAGCCAGTAACGTATACATTGTAAGTTATTATAAGAATTACACAATTTACAAATGAGTGTGCATTTTTCAATTCCAGTAGTACAAGGTTAGAAATGCGTGCATGAATTAGAGATCATGACGTCTTTAATTATGTTTAACCTTGCTTATATTAAACTTGTCATTCATGTAACAACCAGTCCAAGACACTAATTTTTAGAAAGATATACAAAAAAAAGTTGTTCTTCTTCCATACATTTTACTGAAGGCCTAAGGCACACTGTGGGCCTCATTGCTGAGTCTGACTGTAATCAGTGGAAAGAAATAACAGGATCTAATTCAATTCAACTAACATTTAAATCATCCCCAGGGTGTCTGTCAATAAAAGGAACCTAGGATGCCTAGTTAGGATGAATAGCCCAGTATTACATGTCAAACTTCATTTGGCAACACTCTACAGTGTCACAGAAGTCATTGTGTTGAGGTTTTGCAGAATGGGGTATGCAGAGATTTTATAACAGGATTTTATGTTGTAACTCTGTAAGCCTTAAAAAATATAACCTGCTTAATGTGGAATAGTATTCTTCAGAGAACGTGCTGTTTGTATTATGCATTCCTTATGATACAACTCTTTTATTACGAAGTGTTGAGGAAATTACATTCTTACGGTTAGCAAAACAGAATTTCACAGTTCTTATAACAAGAGCATTTCTCATCATTTGGTGTTTGTCAAAGAGCAGTTACTCTCAATTGATATACCTCAATCAACTAGCCTAATCTAAATCTTGTTTAGCTGTTAAAGCCATCATCTACTTAAAGGGACAATACCTATGTGTTGTGGTTTAAACCCAGCCACACACCTCATTCACTCACTCAACCCCCCTTTCTTGCCCTCCCCTGCTCCCAGAGGGATGGGGAGGAGAACCAAAAGAATGCAACTCCCACAGATTGAGATAAGAACAGTTTAGTAACTAAGGCATAACACAAATCACTACTGCTACCACCAATAATAATGATAAAGGAAATAACAAGGGAAAAGAATACAGCACCTCACCGACCACCAACAGATAACTCACGACACCCCATATCCCAATTCGACACCGACTGAGTACCTCCAACCAACTCCCCCAGAGCACTCGCTCTTCTGGATAACTCTCAGTTACCTCCTGGCCATGACGTGCTGTGGTATGGAATACCTCTTTGGTCAGTTTGGGTCAGGTGTCCTGTCCTTGCTTCCTCCCAGCCTCCCCTCTTCCCTGGCAGAGCATGAGACTCACAAAGTCCTTGGTTAGAGTAAAACATTTGAGCAGTAACTAAAAACATTCCTGTTACCAGTTTTGTTTCCAAATGAAAATCAAAACACAGCTGCACCAGCTACTATGAAGAAGAAAAAAATGACTGCTACTGCTGAACCCAGGACATTATGGTCAAAGACTGTAGTCACCTTCTGACCCATCCATACTATATGTCTACTAATACATATTTATATTTGCCACTTCTATTGCAATATCCTGATATCAACAACCTTCATTTTTTTTTTACTACAATTTAAGTTCACTACTGAAAGCTTCTGCTTAATATTTGGGTAGGAAATGTATGCCTCTTTTCTGGCTCCTGGATGGTTCTTCTTTGCCATACATTTAGAGCTTGTTTGAAGACATGTTCATTGCGCGTGAAGACTATTTATAACAATGTTGGACAGAAAATCAGCTCAGCTCATGGTGGCTTAAATAAAATCTGTTTCCAAGCAGTTTATTAATTTATTGATGGCACACAATTAACAACAATCAATGAACTGTATACTCCAGATCAATATCAACAATATGGAAGTTAAACCACAATGCTAGACAATGAAATTGTTTCTTACAATGAAATTGCTTCTTACAATTTCATTGTAAGAAACACCTTTAATTTTCTGAACAGCCTTTTATAACTAAGACCCAAGAGTGTGAATCTGACATACTTGCCGTACCTGGGTGCTCTGGATTTGCTTGTGCCTGTATAACCCACCCACTGCTGAGACAGCTCCCATTCCAGAGATGTGGATCCTGCATTGCAACCTGCATCACCAGTGCCCTGACTGCATGTGGCTCCCTGTGGCCCCAGTGGTGAGGAAGCTCTGCCAGCCCTAGGCAGAGCTTGCAATTACAGAAGGGCGACTGACATTCTCGAGGTGCCATGGTCTTTTTGTACTTTGTTTCAAGCTCTCTTCCTTGTTTCAAAAAAACTCTCGGGAATCCCTCATTTACCATTTAATCTAACAGGTTGGTTGTCTTCCTCTCTAGGGTTGTCAGTGCTTGGACAATCTTTTGGACTGTTTGCTGTGTAAGCCATTCACATGGTCTACACACAGCACATTCGCATGGCTTCACATGCTGTCCTGATGCCACTCACAGCTACCAGTACCTATGGCTAGGAGAGCATGTGGGCACCATGCATGGGGGCAGTCGTACCTCTCAATTTCTGTCTTCTGCTGCTTCTGTGCCAGATTTCTGTTTCTATCCTGCAAGGGTGGGAAGAGCCCACAAAGTCACTGGGCAGCAGAGTGAGGGCAGGTTTGTTAGAGGGCTCTGAACTTGCTGAAAATGGGTGTGAGGGAAATCCTAACACCATGATCAGGAAATAAGAAGCAGTGAGTATTGTTTTGGGTGCTACAGAATATCTTAGAGCCACACTGAATCAGCTTAAAAGACTGTTCTGTAAATGTTTTGACTTCAAGTCAGTCTTAAGCATCTATGTATATATATATATATTCACTGGTTTAAGAACAAAGTAGGCTGCTGGGGATGATGCTGCTTGCATAGGATGGAGAATTCATTACAGCATATTTACACTGCGATAACCAATTTGCATCTGTTTCTCTTTCCTGTAATTTCCATGTTCTTTATGCAATTCAACTACAGAGATATTACCAATATTTGAACAAATGGCAGATTTACTGCATCTTGTGAAACAAATCATTCCTTTAAGTCATTGTGCTAACCAGGTATATTTACTCTGGAATGGAATTGGTATTTAGTGCCATTTGTGCTTTGAGAGGTGAGAAAGTGTTTTATTTATTTTTTATTTTATTATTTTATTTTACTTTGATTTTCTGTCAAACACTGAAACATGCCGTACATTGTAAAAGTAGTTGGATGTAGCTCAAGAACAGAATAATAAATATCTAGCTGGTGTTTTCTTTTGAATAATACTAAAAAAATCCTGAACTTGACTTCGTGCACTTTTTTCTTTAGGAAGAATGGATAGCATGTTTGACAAGGGATTTGGAGATTTGGACCAACAAGAAATCAAATACAGTTGATTATGCAACTATATGTGTACATTTTGAAATTAAATGCTTGCCTTTTTTGAGGGCAATTTTAGTTTTATTAAAAAAACCCAAACAGATAATAGATAGATGGTCGACTCTACTGATTTTACTAAATTCAAACAGAATGTTTGTACATTTACAAGTCTTTCAGTTTGTGTATTTGGTTTGTTTCAAAAAAACAAAGTTTTTCAGCAGTTACAGAATCACAGCACCTTTAAAACACTGCAGCTGAATTTAGAATATCTGTATGTGACTAGTGTCACCCTCCTTATGTCTAAAATTGCTTTTTAAAAATGCACAAAACATTAATTAGGGCTCATCTAATATAATTCTGTTTTGAACTATATAAAATTATAACAGGCTAATGTGACTGAGAGCAATGAAAAGCAAGTAATGTGTCCAACGTTTTCTATATTAACAGAGTAATGTAAAAGCTTTTAATCTGATTGCATTTCGTAAAGCAAATGCTTATAATTTCAATTTAGTTTTAACAGATATTGCCCTTTAGAAACTTCAACCTACTTGGATTTGTGGAAAGAATATTTACTCCATCTCACTCTGGTCTAAATTGTATTTTAGATTTAACAGAGTAAAACAATGGCATTTCTGTGTTAATGACTGCCAAATAACTTTTGCAATCAGTTACTTTGGTTTGGTATCAGTTAAATTTCAGCAGAAGATTAAATTATGGTGAGGAAAAGAGACTAAGAGCTTGCATTCTGTATTCCTAATACCTCTTGATTTTGGAAAAAATTTTTTTATGTTTTCTGACACTACCCCCAATCTATAAAGAAATTGTTTACAAATTTTCTTTTAAGATTTCTTTGAAAAAAAGTGACACTTGAATTTTCATACAAGGAATAAGCCAATTCTCTCTATAGAATAAATTCAAAAAGACATTTTATTATTCTGTCCTTATAAGCTACGAGTATTCCTTATAATACTAATGTCTCAATGAAGTTTTATCCTGAGCTTTGGGAAGATCTTGCTAAATGAAATGATCATTGCCTTCAGAATTTTTACGGAATGAACTATGACATATTTAACATAGCAGTTTATATATGAAGCCTATAAAAGTTCAGGCACCTTAAACAAGATGCAAGCTTAGTTGACCTTCCTACTGAATTTCCACTTAATCTTGGAGCTAATTTCACTTACGTTTTTAGTCAATGTTTCTTTTTTTTTTTTTTCTCTAGCATTTTAATTTTCATCAAACACACCACTGCTACTTTCCACCTTTCCACCCCTCTACACCTCAAAACCTACTCAGAATCCTCATCCAATTCAGAAGACAAATCTGGTTCAATAACAAGACTTATGTTCTGATAAAATGCAATGCTGCCTCCTTCAGGACTTTAACACTAGGGGCAAAATATGACATTTCCACAGGCTATATGAATGCCCTATCTACTAGATGAAGAGCAAAGTTCTTTTAACATGGTTGCATTAGCTGAACTAACCCTTAAAGAACCTTGCTTTTGGCCAGAAACTGCCAGAGGTGTGACTGTTTTCTTCTTATATGACACATAAAAAGGATGTAGCTTCAGAGCTTTGATGCTATAAAAAATCTTGGTAAGAGTCATATGTTTAAGTTAACACTGATGATTATTTTAGTTCAGAAAACAAAATACATGCCTGAGTCCACAAGAGCTGTTCTCAGGAACTGTTCTGCCACTCTCTTTCCCTTCCTAGAGTAATCCATACCCTTGTTTCACTTCCTATAATAATCTTTACTTTGATTTATCATACATCTTAGAAGAGTTTCAAAAGTAGAACTTGCCAGTTGCTTTCAATACCAATGTATGAACAATTTATGAAGGTGGAAGAGGGAATTCAGTGTCCTACATTAGTTCTAGTTGATAGGTTTCCATTTCCTGTAATACAATCAGTGACCAGCTTTATAACCTCTGCAACAAGAGACTATCTACCCTGGAATTCATGGCCACTATTGATCATTTTGGATAAGAAAGAAAATTCATACGTATTTGTTGTCATTTCTCTTCACAACTGAGGTACAGCTGCACTCTTCATCTCTCTGGTAGTCTTCTTTTTTAACAAAACTAATTAGGAAATTCTAGTACTTAGTGCCTATGGTCATTTGTCAGAAGTTTAAAAATTAAAGAAGTCTAATACAGTTTTCCAGTTGGTTAGCATTGGTAGAACAGAAGTGCTTTGGAAATCTCAAGATTTTAATTAAGGTGATAACTGTGTTTATTTTTTAAAATGAAATATCTTGTAACTTGGTTGAGTTGCTTGTTTGCAAAGATTAGAAAAATCAATATGCTGCATTTACACTCACAAACCAGAATCAGTGTTGTGAGATAATAAAGCTTTATTTTAACTCTAGTGGTATTTCTACTGCTATTTGGACCAACAACATATGCATGCTGCCTGAGGTGTTTTTTTTGTTCATAACTGCTACAGATTTTCAACAAAGGTTTCTCTTTATATATGCATCAGGTATATGTGACATGAGGAGACTGACCTGTGTTTGTGAAAACTTCATTCTTCTTCCCTCCTTCTTCAAGTTTTCCTTGTATTAGTTCTTTATTTGTTGAAATATGAAATTCAAGGTTATCTTCATATTGTGCAATCCCCTAATTTCAAAACCACGATTACGAATTGAAGTTTCAGGGCACCTCCAGAGGTATCTCCAGAGGATGACACAAATCAAACTTTTGTTTTTAGCGACTGTGTGAAGAATGAAATCTAATTTAGGTACTGCATGTGCCTTATGAATATTCCTGATTTTGTTTAGGTCTAGAGATAGCTTGCTCTGAAGAAACATCAGAGACTGAATTTAATAGTGCTTTCTCGTAGTGTGCATTGTCACTTTGTCATTGCTATAAAAGATGAAAAATCTTTCAGAAATAGTTTCTTCTAATTGTTTCTGGTTCATTTGAAACTTTTGGCTTGATCTTTTTGAATACTAAGTAGGTTGGGTTTAGGGTTTTTTTTTTTTTTTTTTTAAAGATAATTTTTTTTTTTTT
>NDXB01003087.1:0-32655 GCA_002631895.1 Agapornis roseicollis
CTCTCCTGTCTCTCTCGTCCTCTCCTCTCCTGTCTCTCTTGTCCTCTCCTCTCCTGTCTCTCTTGTCCTCTCCTGTCTCTCTTGTCCTCTCCTCTCCTGTCTCTCTTGTCCTCTCCTGTCCTGTCTCTCTTCTTCTGTCTTGTCCTGTCCTCTCCTGTCTGTCTTCTCCTGTCCTGTCTCTCTTCTTCTGTCTTGTCCTGTCCTCTCCTGTCTGTCTTGTCCTGTCCTCTCCTGTCTGTCTTGTCCTGTCTTCTCCTGTCCTGTCTGTCTTGTCCTGTCCTGTCCTCTCCTGTCCTGGCTGTCTTGTCCTGTCCTCTCCTGGCTGTCTTGTGCTGTCCTCTCCTGGCTGTCTTCCCTTGTCCTGTCCTGTCCTGGCTGTCTTGTCCTCTCCTGTCCTGTCCTGTCCTCTCCTGTCCTGGCTGTCTTGTCCTGTCCTCTCCTGGCTGTCTTGTGCTGTCCTCTCCTGGCTGTCTTCCCTTGTCCTGTCCTGTCCTGGCTGTCTTGTCCTCTCCTGTCCTGTCTTGGCTGTCTTGTCCTCTCCTGTCCTGTCCTGTCCCTCTTGTCCTCTCCTGTCCTGTCTTGTCCTCTCCTGTCCTGTCCTGGCTGTCTTGTCCTCTCCTGTCCTGTCCTGGCTGTCTTGTCCTCTCCTGTCCTGTCCTGGCTGTCTTGTCCTCTCCTGTCCTGTCCTGTCCCTCTTGTCCTCTCCTGTCCTGTCCTGTCCCTCTTGTCCTCTCCTGTCCTGTCCCTCTTGTCCTCTCCTGTCCTGTCCCTCTTGTCCTGTCTGTTTTGTCTTTCTGTCTTATCTTGTCTTGTCTTTCATCTTGTGTGTCTTGCCTTGTCTCTCTTCTCAGAAAGAATGAATTTCCAGAAAGCTGTTTTTATACAGTCCCCACCCTTTTAATACCACTTTTAATGAGAGTCTGTTACAGTTACTCTGATCTATTCTGCCTGACTTTTGAGGCTCCCTACAGCCAGTTTGGCGTTGATTGGTTGTCTGTGTGTCTGTCTCTACACTTCCATATACACTTGTAAAAGAAGACATTAATCTCTTTCTAAACCTAAAACTCTCTACAAGAGTCAGAGCTACACTGATTCACAAAGCCCTCCAACTGCAGCAGCATTTTCACATGTTTGTTGTGAATGAATGCCAGTTGGACCCTGATACAACCTTCTAGCTAGAATTTCCTGAGTTAACGTTCTTTACCTAATGCCGGTTTTCCAACTTAAACTGAAAAAAGACATCTGGTTTAAAAGAGTTGTGCTATTTGGTAATGCAGCTAGCTACTTAAAACAAATTAAACCAAAACAAATAAACAAAACCCCCTCCAAACCATCCCGTTTCTTCATTTATAAAGTCATGTGGCAACCACTTTCATAAAAAGTTGACTTTTCTTTCTTAAATGTATGCTAATATTTCACCAAGAATGCCTGGACCTCCTAAACTAACTCTACAGGTGTTACTCATACTGACATGAAATGTTAAATCCCGAAATGTAAATCCATTTTTTGCTAATCATTGTATTTCTGAACCCAACAGAAATATGTTTACTAGAAAGTTTTTTAAAATACATGTTATACTTCACACAGAGTTGTAAAAATATTTAAAATTCAGTATTTACCTCTTTCCACATATATAGCTGTATTTTGAACTGTGCCAGTTTCAGACCAATTAATGGTCTTTTCTTCTTTTTCTAGACCACTTGAATCACAACATGAATCCTGCTCATCATCACACCTAAACAAATACAAAAAAGCAATAATTGGAAATTACTCAATACCTTTCTCACATACTACATATAGAGCATTGAAAGAAGTCTGTATAAAAATGTAAACATGGCTCAATCTAAGAATTTTATATTTGACTGATAACAAATAGCAGAGTAAAACCATTTGGATAAAAGGCATTATTACTAACAAAATTTTAACTACAACAATTAGTAATGATGCTGACATAAGATTAGTAAGGGTAGCTAGAATTTTCAAGCTGTAAGCACATCTGCAGCAGGTAAAAACCTCTCCTTTCATCACCAATCACCAAATTCCAGGAAAGCTAAAAACACAAAATGCTTTTTTAAATTATTTTTCACACTTGGTGTAAACTAGCCCTGAAAAGACGCTTCTTGGCCTTTGGAATCAAATTATCTCTAAATAAACGTAAAGCTGTTTATCAGTCTTTGCTTTCCTTCTAGTTCAGTTTGTATCATCCCTGTACCCCATTAGCAATTCCAGCATACACAGATTAGACTAGAAAGTGAGACAATATTCCTCATCAAATTTGGCATTCACATTATTTCATACCTCAGCCACAGACAGTTTTTTACTTTATAAGATGAAAAGAATCTTAAAACAACTTCTGCATCTGTGCAATCTGAATATACTGTTTACTTACGGTTTATCTAGATTATGAAAGACAACAAATGATAAAAGAGAGCTGAAGAGAAAATGCCTTTTACCAATCCCTGATTTTGAAACTTTGGAGGAAATTACTAGAAGATCTGATGCTGTTGTCTTTTTCACTTTCAGTAAATTCTGACTCTAAAGAACATTTGGATAAAGAAATAGCTGTATTTTCCAGTGAGCTGTCCATGTCACCTGAAATACAGAAGATAGTAACAATTCTATTTTGCATTTGAGAAGCTGATGTTAAGAAATCGACAGAGCTTATTAGAAATGCTTTCCATCTAATCAGGTAGGTTGAAGAACCAAAAACCCACTGGTACACCCTTACAAATGAATGAAAAATTTTAACAGCCTTTTTTTAAAGTCTGATAAATACATAGTTTTACCCTGTTGTCTGCATGCACCAGCAACATGTGTTTCTCTAGAAGCCCAAAGACATTCTAAATAATAAATGTATATGTACATTTAAGTTAAAGCCAAGTGTATGTGTATGTGGTGGACCAACCACTTCAAGCAGGACTTCAATACAAACAAGTCGTATTGAATCATCCTTTGTGCTCTCTATGTGAACGTTAACAGAGGTTGGCTCTCAGACAGAACAAACCCCTGATCAAGAATGAATTTAGGAATGACACAGTTTTAGTATATATTTTCTCTGAAAAATATATCAAAGCACCATTGTTTGGTATTACCTTTGTATTCTACGGACCTTCCACTCTTCCGTTCAGTATGTAATGCTNAACAAACCCCTGATCAAGAATGTCTACGCATTTAAAATGAGAAAATACAAAACTACTTAAAATGAATTTAGGAATGACACAGTTTTAGTATATATTTTCTCTGAAAAATATATCAAAGCACCATTGTTTGGTATTACCTTTGTATTCTACGGACCTTCCACTCTTCCGTTCAGTATGTAATGCTCCTGAAAGGCAATGCTACAAGACAGCACAAACACACTGTAATAAAGTCTGAATTATTAGGTAAAAGTGCATGTTACAACTTACTTGCTTCACAGTTACAATGCTTTGTGATAGAACTCTTACTACAAACTACTGACTTTGGAAAGGGAAGTGGTTTTGTTTTTTTCAATATACAAATGTAAGTGGCCTCCATATTAACATAAAGAGGCAAACATCCTCCACAGTCTGATGATGAAATATTCATGGTGTTATACATTAAAAAATTTGAGAGACTATAAGGCTTTATGAAGACAATAACATAAAATAAGGGCATAAAAGTAGGATTAGGTAACAGTGCCATCTATTTTTATATCTAGGTTTTTTATGTTGAAGTTTCCTGCTCTACTTTTTCCTACTAACCTGTAACTACATACTACAAAAACGAATGACAGGAGTATTAGGCTATAATTAAAATCAGTTAAATATACATTATAAAAGATTAGACTCAAAGCAGCTCTCACATTCTCAGTTGTGTTTCACTGCATCTCTCCTGAAACCAGGACATATACTCTAAATAAAGACATCAACTGCTGTATTTTCTTGTACTTAAATACTGCTTTTAATAAACAAATCTAGCATTTGGTTCCTTGCAAGCACAACATATTACTTCCCTTGCACCAGGAGTTCGAACACTTGTGAAACACCAACATGTGAGAGGGCTCTTTGCTGCTGGAGCAGTTTCCTAATGCACTGTGCACATCCATAAACAATGGAAATAACGGAAACAGAGGAATCACAATTCAGTTCCTTATTCATATTGGTGCAAAGAACCTGGCATTATCTGGTGTTAAATGACATTGCTTTTACCTTGGCAAGGGGATGACACCCATCATAACTTACTCTATGGACACTGCAGCAGTTTATTGTGAATTATGGGTTTGATTCTAACTAGACATGGCACAATTTCCTGCTTCCTGAAAACAGAAAAAGCCATTAGGCTTTACAAACAAACAATCACAAGCACATCTAATACATTATAAATAAGGCTGGTGATTGCTGTGGCAAAAGAATTATAGAATCAGCCAGGCTGGAAAAAGTCTTTAAGATCATCAAGTCCAACCTTGACCCCAGGACTGCCAAGTCCACCACTAAATCTTGTCACTGAGGGTTTCATCTGCACGGGTAAGAAGATACAAAATAAACAAGTCATCTTACTACTATACTAAGAGGATTCACATACAATCTTGCCCAACTAGCAGATACCAGAATGTGTTAGGCATAAATTAAGACCCAAGCTGCTCAGACTGCGTTTTGGGAATGCATAAAGTTTGAAATTGCAATTTCCAGGGAAATTCCAAGTTCAGACAGGGATGTCTCTTCAGCACTTGTGCTGCACTCGATCTTCTTAAGATCCCTTCCAATCCAACCCATTCTATGTACTGCAATCAGCGCGGAGGGAACAAGAGTAGGAGTAGGAAGTACATATTTTATACCTAGGCTCCTAAAGCCTGTTCAAATCCCATTTTCGGCTCTCACGCCGTACGCGTATGTGAAGTCAGTGTTTACAACAAACCCCAAGGGAAGGGGCACAGACACCACCATCCCCAAGCGCCTCTAGGAGCAGGCGAGAAGGGCCAACTTTTCCCCTCCTCCTCCCACTTCCCTCCCTTGGCTGCATCCTCAGTTTTCTAGTCTCACCCCCGCGGCGCCGAGCTGCAGCAGACTTCCAACGGAGGAACCGGGACCGGCCATGTAGCACCACCGCGCTCCAACTACCCGCCACAGCCCGCGGGAGGCGGCGCGCATGCGCACACTGCTCATTGGGCAGGGCTCTACGCAGGAGCGGGGCGGGGACAGCCCTCGCAACGGCTGGGGTTGGGCAGGGCGGGGCCGGGCCGGGAGCCGGGCAGCGCGGATGCCCCGCCCCGCCTCTGTGACAGCCTCCAGCCTGACAGGGACAGCTCCTATGACGGCTTGGTCTTCCAGAGCAATGCTTCCGAAGGAACTTCTGGGAAGAATTACTCCCACTACCCTCAAAAAACAACCCCAACCAACCAAACAAAAAAACCACAAACCAACAACAAAAACCAACCAAGCAAACAAAGGCTCTGGCCCAGTTACTAGAACTCTGCCCCAGGAAAGGGAGCTAATAACCATTAAAAAAGCAAGGAGAGACATATCATACAAGTAGCAGGGTTGCTGTACCACAGGATTTCAGGTAAAATCCTAATGTCAAGTAGCTGTTTTTCACTCTACTAAAGGCATTTAGACCTATTTTATGTAAAAAATAAATAGGCACACTTCTCTAGCAAAATATTGATCAAAGCATTCAAGAACTGTTCTCCAGCTTTCAACTACTGAAGTACTACTGAGAGACTTCAGATAGCACAAACCAGCACTTACCTGCCAGCTGCTTCCACTTGCTTTCTGCACATCAGAGTAAGTATTACATTTCAAAGGCCTTCAAGTTTACTGACTAGCAATTAGCACCTACAGTGATTTTCAAAATACAGATTTATCAGAGCAGGAAGCCAAACTATGGAAGTTCTTCTTTTTTAAACAAACCAAAGTGAAGACAAGACATTTATTTTTAACAAGACTAAGATTTAATTTTTAAAATTTGACACTTAATACAAATATGTCAGGATTAACACAAATACACCTGAAATATGCCAGTGTCTGAACTTTAACATGCAAAAAAACCAATTAGAACACATAAAAAACCCAACTATAAGCTGTAATTTTACATTTATACATCAGAAGTGTCCATTTTAAGAAGTTGAAATAATTAGTCAATTAACATCTAAATACTGATTTACACTGCTAGAACATCTGTATACTCAAAGCAATAATTCTATATTTGCCCACAGTCTGTAATGACAATTCTTCCATTTACCAGCCCTTTAGGAGAACCAAAGGATTCAATCTTTTTCACAACATCCATTCCATCTTTGACAAACCCAAATACCACATGCTTGAAGTCCAAGTGTTCTGCTTTTTTAAGTGTTATGAAGAACTGGGAAGTATTCGTATCCCTGCCCTTATTTGCCATTGACAACAATCCAGGACCGGTATGTTTCACTTCGAAATTCTCATCTTCAAATGCTGATCCATAAATTGACCGTCCGCCTGTTCCATCATGGTTAGTTATATCACCTCCCTTAAGGGAAAAAAAAAAAAGAAACAGGGGAGGGGGGAAGAGTACAGCATTAACCTGAAAGTCCTGAAACACAGACCAACATTACAGTTACATTCCCTTTCAACCCTAAAGACTTTGCCTCATAAGAGCTCAGTTTTCCCAAGTACACATTTACTTAGATATAAAGCTTCAGAGGTTCAGCAGCTTTGTTCATAGTGATGGAAGCAGCAGTGGAAAGTGTATCCCTTGTTTATTCTGAACACAGAATTTTACCTTCCTGCTCCACATGGAGACCACTCCTCTTCTCCTGTCTTTCCCACTGCCTGCTTCATGCATCACTTGGCCCAAATAGCTAAGAGCTGCGTTATCTCACTGAAGAAGGCCTTTCCTTGCTTAGTCCCTACAGGCATGGAACTGATCACCTGAAGAAGGTTAAAGTACCAATGACCAGCAGTTTCTTGCTTCTCTGCAGGCAGCAGCTTTTGCCACATGACTGCTTGTTCAGGAGTGCAGCTACAGCTAGCAAGTAATGTCTTTTGCCTTTCTGCAAGGCAGCAAGCTTCTGGCTCCTGATATTTGGCTACACACATAAAAGGTGTAAGTTATTGTATATTTGAATTCTCATTGAAAAGCTTCTCACAGCACATGGAGAAAGTTCAGGCAAAGCAGAGCAAACTTAGAATATACTGGTATCATGTGATAACAGTTCACACTTTGTCAGGGTGGCCATAGTACAGTTAATGGTTTTAAAATAAAGCCTGCAACTTACAGGTTGTAGAATACCTTGAAACAATCTTAAATCCTAAACGAGCAATGCTGCATTCGTTATCAGAAAGGCACAAAGCTTTAACAAAAGAGCCATAAAAGTGCATACTCCAGCCACAGGAGATCTCTCATGAAGAGACCAGACAATTTCTTATTCTGGTGACAAGCCACTTCTGTATTACTGTCTACTTTTGAGTTTGCAGTTGAGCCTTGCTTCAGGGATGTACTGACATGCAGGAACATTAGTGCAGTGTGTAAGGAAGATGGTTCATTCTCTCTGTTACAAGCTATTAAAACTCACTGAATTATTGATGTGAATCTTAGGAAAGGTCTATATGACTTATACTCAATCTCCTATGCCTTCAGCATTTATGAAGAACTTACTAGTGCTACTAAATGCACACAGAGGTTTGCAACACTATCTACATGAGGCTTCTGGTGCACTGCAGGCTGATAAGACTTTATGCAAAATTTGAGCATTTTAAAGAACAGGATTGTCATTGCATGACAATGAGATCTAGAAAGCTTCTTTTAGATGGAAGCTTGAGCATCTAAAATACTTAGAATATTGGTTTTAAAGTATGCATTATCTGAAATCCGAAGTGTACTTCAAAATGTAAGAGAAGCCCAGAAAGTAAGTGTTCTTAGCAGCTGAGCATACAGAAGGTCCTTTTTGTACATAGGTGGGGAGTGAAGTTTGGGGAACCCTAACTTTCCCTCACATTCTTCTTCAAAAACAGGCCACTTGTCCATTGTAAGAGAAAATTCTCTTACTTTCTTCTTCCATAGTAAGCAGCACTTAGGCAGCACTAGGTAATATTAAAGCATCAGGCAGCTGGCAGCCACAGGTTAAAAGCATTCATCTTAGGGCAGCATGTGCTGCTTGCACTTCCTCATCTCCTTGTAGGAAACGGACAGATAAGAGTATCTTGCACACTGTATTCATGCTGCCAACAAGAATGTGCTATCCTGTGTGAGTTTTAAGTGCCATTGTTAATGAAGATGCATTCTCTCAGTGACAGGTTTTGCTGTTATGCTTACCTGACACACAAAGTCAGTGACTATCCTGTGAAAGCTGGAGTTCTTGAATCCAAATCCCTTCTCTCCTGTGCACAGGGCCCTGAAGTTTTCAGCAGTTCGAGGGACAATATTTGAAAATAGCTCCATAGTTATGTGTCCTAAAGGTTCATCATCAGCAGAAACTTCAAAATACACAACAGGGTTAGTGTCCTTTGACAGTCCTGCTGCCAGAGATAAGTGTCCCTTCTGTAGTTCTGACAAGCTTTGCTGGCATTCTTCAAACCTCCTCTTGAAAGAATTAGCCAGTTCTTGGCTTTTAAATCTGACTGCAAGTTGTTCCACTTTTACTTCACCATCTGAAAACAGATCAGAGAACAGGTTTCTTTAGTTCTGTTCAGTATAGTCGGAAACAAATACCTTTTGTTTCATACAATCTCCAGGTAAAAACAAAGCCACAGAAGCTACAGAACACTCAGAAAAACAAACAAACAAAAAAAAACAACAAAACACCTGAAAAAACTCACCAGCATAATCTGTGGCTGTCCAAATTAAAGCATTGTTTGATGTATCAGAGGGCACCAAGTTCATTTCTTTGGTGATGACATGGTTTGCACAGACTTTAAGAACCTGGTCTCTTCTCATGAGGACTCTATAGTATTTCTTCTGTGTATGGAAGAGGATCTTTATTTCCCCAACACCACGCTCCTTCCACTGAGTAGCATCCCTGTCCCATCTGTAAAGTTTTGCCCTCTCTTTGAAGAGAATTTCTTCATCTTCTTCTCCAGATTTTACTTCCACCTAAAAAAAACAGAGAGCTGCTGTCACCGACAGTATTAAACAGTATTACAAACACAATGATTCTGACATACTACTATATAAAATTACTCACTGTGTTCCTTTCTCCAAGACTATATTCATCACACACCAAAATGGGTAAATGGCCTTTTCTACATTTAAGAGCTCAATAAATTCCACTATTTCAGATTAATTATAACACTGCAATACTACTTTGCTGTGCTTGCATATGATTTTGGTGGGTGCTTGTTGGGTTGTCTTTGCAAGTCGGGTTTTCTTTGTTTGTTTTTTTGGTTGTTTTTTCTGTGTGTGTTTGATTTGGGTTTTTTTTCTTCCTGAAAAATAAATACCCACTATCAGATGTTCTGGCAAGCTTCTGCCAAGGCAAAGTTTCAGGTTTGCTGAATGATGTGCAAACCAAGAACTAAAGATATATTAGCATTCCGGCATTACTTTTCTAACACTGTTGAAGTTGATATTTGCACTTGAACAGAATAAACATCAACAAAGTGTAACAAGCTGAGGCCTGATTGCTGTACCTGCTCACTTTATATAACTGTCTTTAGTTATCATATCATCTTAAGATAAGGAACACTTGAAAGAACTGGAGAGATACAAGACAAACAACTATTTGTGGAGGGAGAAATGAGACTGAAGAAGAGAAGCAGCAAGTAAGGGAAGAAAGAAAAAAAATCACAGAAGTCATAATATGACAGAGATGAGCAAAGGCATACCAAGTTCTGAAGGAGGTTGAAGGTATGGTACAAACTACGTCATTTTTGCTGTTCAAACTGAGCACTGCATATTGTTTATATGCACTGTTTTGCTTAATAACTACACTAATCTAGAATTAAGATTACCAGATGATATAACATCAGAAAAATTTTAAATGGCTATTATAACACTACAGTTAAATACCAAATCAAGACATGAACTGTGTAAAGCCTCACTCAGTAGTTTATAAAGCTGCCTTCAAAGCAGGTCCTCCTACTACTTGAAAACCAATTTATTTTCAAAGTAACAAAGTTAGTTCAGGTGAAGTTAATTGTACTACATCCTTACTGCTCAGTGACTCTAGGAATCTCTTGCCTAGTTCAGAGTAAAACTTTTATTTAAAAGGTTTTATTTTTAATTAAAGGCATGGCTTTCTCATGACTTCATCCTACAAGTCACTGATACAAACAAAGCACAGCTGAGTTGTACTGGCACTAGCAGTTACTCAGTTGCTCCTCTTGGTTTTCAAATGTGCTACAATGAATCAGGCTCAGCTTTTACAAGTCAGGTGTGTGAATATGGTCAAGGTACAGTGAAATAAGATTTTGACTGAAGCTGTACTAGGATTTAAACCAGCAGGTAATTCTACATAAGCAGTGCAAGACATCAGTTAGTTAAGCAAAGCATTTAAATAAACTTGCTGTGTTAGCACACATGCTTATGTTAATGTTGGTTTATATGCCAGAAGACACCTTACCTCTGGCAAGGACACAATTGGCTCAAAGTGGATATCATCACTATGTACCACCTCATCATCACTACCACCTTCATCTTCATCTGCTTTACAGGCCGTCTCTCCAAACACAGCTGCTCCTGTATTTGCCCATTTGAAGTTTTTATCTACAATTAAGAGAGTTACATTTTAAACTTTGTGGAGTTTTTTCCTTCATGACAAGAACTTGCTAAAAATTGTGGATAACTGATTATCAGTAGAAATTTGGTGCACAAAAGGTGTGTTTTATGAAACAAAAGTCCAGCTGAGCATCTTTCTCAGGCTAGTTTAACTCACCTTTTGAGCCAAAAGCAAAGTTTCCAGAGTTTTTGGAAGCCAGATCTGCAAATGACAAGCCTGCAGTATTGCCGAAACCAAAGGAGATGACTCTGTTTTCTATCAAAGAAGAGGAAAAAGTCAAAGGTTATTCTCTGCCTCATCTACAGAAAAGCACATTTAGGTGCCTACCACCAAACAGAACATACCCCTGACCATACCTTGTGTTGACTCTGGAGAATCTGAATCACTTTTTTTAGTTGACAAGTCTACAGGTGTGTCCTCAGCTCCTGATCCAGTCTGCGACACATGTACAGTTTCTGTGGTGGAATCTGGTTCTTCACTGTTGGTAGCTGACTGGACAACTACTGTCACTTCACTGGTTGATGCAGCAGGCACTTCTCCCTCACTGGTACAGACTAAGTCTCTTGAGCTTGGAACCTCATTCTCCTGAGATCAATAAAAAAGTAAAGCAATAAGCAAATGAGCTAGAAGAACCTAGAATTCACACCACCTCTCAGGAGAATTAACAGTCGTTTTGGACAAAAAAAAAAAAAGAAAAAAAAGAGTGTCAAGAAAATTTGTTGTTATAAGTTTTCTGAAGTTCCTCCATTACATGTAACACACAAGAACATTAACTTAGCAAAAAAAATGAAGTATCTTTGAAACATTATGCTTTCAGAAAAACCAACAACAAAAAAAACCCCACACCCAAAAAAACAACTATGATTTCCTGAAATTAGTTCTTATATATATACAAGTTAGCAGTGATTTTACTAGCCAAAGCAGTTTATCATTTATGAGAACAGTTGTACCTCCTTTCACTTCCCAAGGAACTTGAGATCTCAGTTTCTGTTTCAGTGTTGGCAAAGATTTGAGGCACAGCCAAGAGTCAAAGTTTTCCCCCATTGGATGTTTAAGTTCTCACAGTGAAAACTATGTAAGCATGTAGAAAAGGTAACTGTACAAACTTAATGACAAATACTAAAGATTTAGTTCTTACTTTTGTTTCTTGAGTTGTAGCTTCTGCCTGGAAGTCTTCTGGACTGTCATCCTCAGTATCACTGCTGACACCACACACAGATGTAGAAGGAACCTCAAGAGTATCTGCTTCAACCTTCTCAGCAGCTGGTTTCTTTTCCCAAGTAGTAGCACATTCTCCTTCATTGTTGGATTTACTTTTCCCTGTGAAAAGTGAATAAAAAGAGTAAAAATCCGTGGAAACAGCTGGGAAGGCCGCTAAATACCAAAGCAATTTTTTCACACCTACACTATAAAATAACCTCACGATAGCCAGAGCAACTTGAAATCAGACTTCCAAGAGTTTTTTTGAATAGCACTGCTGTTTAAAACAGTGGAAGTGAAGACTGACTTAACTCCACCCAGAATGACTAGAATTCATCATACCTGGTTTGCTATGGATACCATGAAATTTCCATGCACTGATGAAGAGTTCATCTGGCAGCTGCCAGTACTAATACCTTCCTATAGCATCAGCTCACATTTCAGATGACTCAACATATACCACCTCTTTCTAGCACGTATGCTCACAAAAAAAACCCAAACTTCACTTCTAGAAGTACCTACCCAGATTTTCAGTTATGGAACACTGAAGTCTGAGGCACACCCAAAAAGAGACATAAATATAAGATGCAAATTCAATCTTCCACACCTGTACTTTTAGGATAAAGACAAAATATCTTTTTTTTTCTTAATTGAACAGTATTAACTCATAAGCTTAATTTAAACTGCCTATCTGCAGAATTAGCAAGTATTCAAAGACGTAGACAACTTTTATCTTGTACAGCATCACACCAAGCTGAATTCTTCATAATCAGAAGGGGCTTAAGGTAGGAAGACACACTGATGTTCTTGTTAGAGGCCACCTGAAATGTATATTTCTCATTCAGGTACTACTTTACTAACAGTTCAATGTACTGAGCTTTAAGCTGTATTTTGAGTTCAGCATCACTGCTTCTAAAAGCTATCACAGAAAACAAAATTAATCTCAGTGCCCTGTGTCCTTTGGATTTACAGTTTAAAATTTCTTTTGTTTTTATGTTTTAAGACATACCTTTTACAGGATCTTGCAGTTTCTTTTTCCTTCCGGAATCACTGGGATAAAGTCTTCCATTAAGTTTCTTAACAGCTGTTTCATAGTCTTCATCTTAAATACAGGAAAAAAGTGTAAGTTCTCAGTATAGAATACTGAGAAGTCTCTGTTCTCAAATATTGAGAAGTCTGCTAAGCCCTTCCAATTTATAAGCCTAGCAAGCATGCATAATTTTTGCTTATGTTTTAAGAGTTCCATAGGCCAGCAAGTAAAATTTTATTTCCCATTTTGCATATATGGGCTTCGGTGTGCTACTGACACTTGTCTCAGCCTAGATTGCTACGTATAAATGGCACAGATTTTGTTTTCAGAAAACACATTTCTTAAGTGATTTTATTAAGAGTACCACTAAACAGAACTGGGAAAAAATACTGGAGATCTTTTAGATAAAAAACTAGCAAGCTCACGTATTTGTGGGCTTATCTTCTCCAATTTTCTATTAAATACAATGCTGCAGAAATTCCATTTAACACACTTGCTCCTGAATAAACTAGGAGTAATTCAGTTGCATGTAGTAAGTTTTGATATAAAATGTCCAGTTTTAGTGTTAGGAGTTTGCTTTAGAGAAAAAAAATAAGCCATTAGTCTAGCATTCAGGGAACCTAAGCATACACCCTTTTGATAAAAACTGCCTTGTATTTGTCTCTAAAAATAGCTACAGAAGTGAACCTCTTGCTCAAATGCAATTTAGTCTCACCTAAACAACTGCATTGGTAATGTAAGTGTCAATGACCATAAATCACTATAAACACCCCCTTTCCCCAAAAAAGACAACACAAAGATCAGCACTCCTTACCATCATCTTCATCACTCACATATCCAGGCTTATTCTTGTAACAGAAGAATGTTGAAGGTAGCTTGAGAAAGCCAGCAAGAGCTCTTTGCTCAGGGGTAGGTGTTAATTCGTAAACTATTGTAACCTCATCAGATGGAAGATCATCTTCTGATGTTGTTATCTTCTCAGCTTTTTACGGAAATTAAACAAACCATTAAAGCCAAGTAATTTCAGAACAGGGAATAACATTAGCCCTGTATTGCCATTATTACAGAACTGAATTAATACTAAGGCAGTTAAAAATACATTTGGAGCATATATATATAATTCTGTTGATCCACAGGAAACAAAAATTAAAGTTACAGCATGTTAGGACAGAGCACCCTGTTAAGAAATTCTAACCTGCATGCACAACTATATCCTATTCTATTGGAATATCCTAATTCTTTGGAATTCCAAATATCAGAACAGAGAACAAGCCTGCTTCTTTATATTATTATAAGGATTAAGTCCTCATGTCAAGCAATACACCTATGGAGAAGAGGGACAGAGGTGCTATCTAGAGGTAGTGAGGCAAACTTTAGGCCTGAAAAAAGTGACGTTGTCTACAACAACATGTTCTACTGCACTGCTTGAAAATGCTATAAGTTCTAGAAAATACTGAACAGAAACTGTACAGAACTTGTTTCAGATTTACTATGGGAAAGCTGAGGTTTTTATTAGCTAATCTCCATTTATTTTAACGGCTGTTGCTGACACTGCTATTACTACAAAGGTAAAGTAATTTTTAGCTCCACTTTGTTGAACAACAAAAAATACTGCTTTCAGCCAATTAAACTGGCTTTTCTAGCAAGGCTAAATACCACTATCAGTTTTATTATAGTTTCTTTCCCTCTCTCCTTCAACATGAAGTTGTCCATTTCCACTGAAAAAGAGAAAAAAACCCTCAAACCCCAAACAACCAACCCCACCCCCAAAACCAAACCAAACCAAACAAAACCCAAAATGAAACAGTGCATAGTCAAAGGTTAAAGGGGAAGCACAGCCTAGAGCAAACTGCCTCATGTATTCTTTGGTTGAGGTTTTGCTCATTTGGGTAGGGTTTTAGTGTTGTCTTGTGAGGGAGAGTTACTGGGAAAGATATAAAACACGAATGCTAAGTATTTATAAGAATCAACCTATAAAAGCACATCAATACCCATGTACTGGCTTTTTCGAAGAACAGCTGGATTACTTTAGTAAGTCAATCTATGTGTTAACATTTCTCCAAGTTTGAGTTAAACTAGTCAGGAGAATTTGAAGCATGCTCTCAAAAACTCACTGTTCATTTAATTGGAAAATACTTGGTAATCCTGTGGCACAAAGTAGCCAGTGGGAACCTAAATCTTCAGCAACGAACCAGATCACTGCTTACTTCCTGAGGAATACCAGTCTTCCTGCTCACGCAATTTGGTATTCTGAGGAATACCAGTCTTCCTGCTCATGCAATTTGGTATTCCTCATTGCAAGAGGATACAGGGCAGAAGAGAATTGCAATGTTTACAGACATGCCCTCTGATCCTCTGACACAACTGACACACTAAAATAAAGCTAGTTTTCACCACTAGAATTCTCCAGTAGATTAAGAGTGTTTAGAGAATAGTGCAGTAAGAGCAAAATCCAAAGCACTAGTTAAAATTTAAGACATCCCTCCCTCCCCCCCAAATGTTCTCTCCACAACCTTTTTGCCCCTTTTGACTCTCCCTTTGATTTCAAGTTAATCATTAAGTACCAGTGTAGCTCAAGCTGTGTCATGAAGATATGCAGGTATCCTGCATATATATGGTTTGTTCTCTCAGATTAGCTGAGCAAGTGTCTCAGTTGAAGTGAGTAAATTTGCACTAAGTTCACCACAGAGGTTTAAGTGTGCAGTATTTAGTTTTACAGCCATTAAAGGTTACAACAAAAAAAAGAGTTTTCCTTAGGATCAGAGAATTTTCAAAAAAAAAAAAAAAAAATCTATCTTCAACAAAAAAAAGATTCTTCCAAAGTCAGTCAGGTAGATGGTACAGGTGTGAGCTTCCTTTAACCTGAGCAGTATAAAGCTAGCNCTTAGGATCAGAAATTTTTAAAAAAAAAAAAAAAAATCTATCTTCAACAACAAAAAGATTCTTCCAAAGTCAGTCAGGTAGATGGTACAGGTGTGAGCTTCCTTTAACCTGAGCAGTATAAAGCTAGCTAGAAGACCCTCACAACAGATGATACAGTTCATCATATTCAACAGACATCATTCCCAAAGAACTATCATGCAGTCTCTTTCAGTACCCTTTGTGCAAAGTAGCTGAATAAGACAAATACATTATAAAGTCACTTTATCTTAATCTATAGGTAAAGTTCTCCATGAAGTGGGTGTATTGAATACCACTGGATTAAGATTCTAGTGTTCCAAACATCCACTCAAAAGGCTTCAACAATAAAGATTAAGTCTACAACATCTATTTGCCCTCACAACAGGAAGACTGAGCAAGATGCTCACTGGTTCAGTTAACTCAATTTCTACTCACCCTCCTTGCAAGAAAGCTAACTTTCCTTATTCAAAAATGCTGCAAACAGCTTGAATATATTTTCACGGGCAGCCATGAAAACCAAGAGCCATGCATACACACAGCACATTCTTAAAAGAGTTTTGGTTTTGTGAGAATTGTACTTTCAACTTGGGGGGAAAAAAAAATCCACACAAACCATCATCAGTATATGGAAGGCACAAAATAAAGAACAATGTCATGCACAACAGTTCTTTTCACTGCTGAACTGTATTTTTGCTTTTGTTTCAACTAACATTAATACTAGGGAGGCCTAAGCATCCAGCTAGTCACAATACTGATATTTTTTAACTTTCTTCTGGATATAAAAGCATCAGTTTAAATCTTTATGCATGTAACGGATACAGTAACATGCAATTGTCAACTTTGAGTGTATAACGGATACAGTAACATGCAATTGTCAACTTTGATTCACTCATGAAGTGCTTGCAAAAAGCTCATGAGCTGACCTGAGAAAAACTTAAGTACTTCTGCATGGATGTGCAGAACTACTGTGAGGTTGTATTTCTTTTGAATGCTGCTCTAGTACAACTTAGAAGCTGCTCTGTGAAAGACATCCCACATGAGAAAGCCTCAGATTATATTTACACTGATTAGACTTCTCAGTCATATATTATTAAGCCAAAGCTCATCACAAGGCCATCAAAAAGCTACAGAAGACAATTATCAACTGTATATAATCACTAAGTATATAATCCTATCCTAGGTAGCAGAAAAGTAAAAGTGAAAAACAGTCTGAAGTACTAGCAAGGCATATTTAGTCCGTTTGGGTTTTTTTAAACACACACACAAGCCCTCACACACCCCAAGTGTACAAACAGGATCAATCTGAGGCAGCAAGCAGTTCTTGCACATATGCATTGGCACAAAATGCTTAATCACTTCACATTATGGACATTGAAAGAGGAAAAATTTAAACCTAATCATTAATAAACTCCATGCACAGGAATGCCTAAAAACACAGAACAGTTGACTTTAGATCATACATATAGGTGTTCAGTGTTTAGACAAGAACAATGCCTCCAGAAACACAATTCTGGGAAAATGGTGTTTGGAATGACATTTTGGTATTTTGAACAATGTAAGACACAAAAGCCTGTCTCATGTGCAGACTGCAATAAAAATTTGCTTTTTAAAATTAAAATGCTGTTGAACTGTGTAAGTTAAGTATGCTTACCGCAAGCATACTTCAGAGAAGCATGGTTAGTAAGCAATCAAGGTACAAGCTGTAAGTTTTGGTTACAGATTCTGAATATGAGCAAACTGGTTACTCAGCAAAAGAGTTCTGTCCAGCTACAGTGCACTTTTCACATTATACAAGTAGTATCTATCTCTCTCTCTCTCTCTCTCTATCTCTCCAATTCTTTAGCTACTGACTTTCTCCTGTCTACATGTTCTTTTTTCAGAAGTGTAGTAGTAGTTAACATTGATGAACTGGAAACTGAATAAAGCATTTCCAACAGGAAGGCTAAATCTATTCAAGCATACTACTGTACAACCTGTCTTGAGATCTTAAAGCATCTCTTATGGAAGCGGAAAATCTCAGGAACTGAGAGATGTGTTCTCTAAAATAACAGGAGAATTTAATTTCTTTAGGAAAGGGAAATTTGAGAGATCCAGTGCGCATGTTCGGGAAAACTGTGCCAGAGAAGTGCAAGAAAAGAAGGCAAGCAGAAGCTAGATGCTTAAACAGGGCCATCCATTGTGCTAGCTCATACTAAGGGCTAGAGACATTCTCTAGTAGGACAAACATAGTAGTCAAAAACAGTTTTAAAGTACACTTCTTCAGCATGCACGTTAATTACAAGGATTACCAAGCCAACTGCTTTGTCACAGTTGAGTTACTGTCCATGCCTGCTCAAATGTTTTGATCACACATTCAGTATCACGCATTCAAATGCAGTACATAAATACCTTTACTATCAGGTTGCAAAGAAGGTGTGCTTGTCCAAAACGCCATTGGATTAGATTTAAAAAGGCTAAAATTAAATCCTAAAAAAATAAATCATTTGGATATAAGTGTTTACCTGGAATTTTAAATGGGTAAAACAGACTTATCCAAGTTCTGGAAGCACTCCATAGTTGTATTACACAGCAGGAAATTTCATCTACTAATTCTGTACAAGCTTATCCAACCCATATAAACAGACTGCAGCTATCTTCTGCCACGTCACTTCTTTTATTCTTTAGTTAATAAACAGACAGTATGTCTTGATAATTGAGACTAGTATGCAAATTAAAAACTTATCATCTGATTAAACAGCCTTGCACTGGTGGGAAGCAGTACATGAAGCCTTCAAAGAAAAGTACTCTACCATTAAAATAGTAGTAAATCCCATTCTTGTCACAAAGACACTTCATGCCTTTATAGTGATCATGTTGCAGCCACAACTTCTGCAAGTGCATCTTTTTCAGGCAGTGTCAGAAACTATATAATTGAGGATGCAATCACATGGTCTCTTTTCAGGCTAAGGAAAGAGGCTAACATCTGGTGTTATTTAAGCTACACACCTGAAACTACAGAGGCTAATAATTAAGACTTTAAACATGTGTATAAAAGGTAGTTTTAGAATACCCACCTGTTCAATCATGGGGATAATTCAAAGTTTAGCTGAAGCATACATATGCTGTTCTCACACTTTACCACTCACAGCAAAGGCCCAGGTACATACACTACCAATACAGCTACCTATTTAAGTCTCAACAAGTGAATCCACAGCTGCTTCTTTGAACATTTAAGCCTGACATTCAGGTATGGCAATTCAAAGTTATAGCTCCTGTTTGAAATCCCCTTTCTCACGAATCAATAATACCCCATCTTGCATCACACACTTTCATTTTTATAGGAAAATAATTATGAATTGACATTCACCCTTTTAGTTGAAACTCGAGAGCTTGTGAAGAAACGGGTCTCCGCACTACAACTGCACAGAACTACACATCATTAAGACAACAAAGAGTAAGGAATAGCACAGAGGTGACTTGCTTAGTAAGTTGCATGGTTGAATACATTACTAGTTCAACTGACACTCACCTTTTTCCATAATTCTAAACGAGAAGTTTGAGGGTCCATCTTGTGTTGAAGTAGGCAAGTTTTCTACCTTGCTGTCTAGAGGCTTTTGAGGAGCACTAAAGCTTTTTGCTGGTTCAGAAACTTCCACTTCTTTCTGCGCTGTGTTCTGAGCCTCTGGAATATGGTCTACACTCTTTTTTGGAGGATTAAAGCTGAAGCCAAAGAGAGAACCAGTAGCTGAAGTATTTCCAAACGTGAATGTCTTTGACTTTTCATTACTAAAAATGCTCTTGACAGATTCAGATCCAAATACAAACTTTGGAGGAGAAACCACTGTTTTTGTTGGTGTCTCTGAAGTGCTGGACACCTCTGCAATTTCTACACTTACATCAGAAGTATCATCACTGTGGCTGAGGTCAGTTCTTTCTCTGGTAGTTTCTTCCAAGACAGCTACAGCATTTTTACCACAGGGAGATTCCTTAGGCGTATTTGCACGAGAAGAAAGAGGGGTTATCAGTGTCTCTCTCTCTTGGGCATGCTTTGCTTCATCAAAAATTTGCTTAAATGAGTCTGCAACATCTTGCAGTTTGAATCGGACAGCTAGAAGTTCTACTTTCCTTTCCCCATCTGCAAAGTCACATGCTGTCCATACCCACGCTCTATCAGATCCTTTCATTTGTTGTATATTCATATCTGGTGTTATTCTATGGTTGGCACAGAGTTTTAGTACTTGGTCCCTTCTCATTACAATACGTACTTGTTTGTTGTCGTAGTTCTGTAGTATCTTGATATCTCCAATACCTCTCTCTTTCCACTGATTAGCATCTTTGTCGTATCTGTAGAGCTTCGCTCTGTGACTGAAGACAACCTGCTCATTTTCCTCACCACTGGTCACTTCCACAAGATCAGGCAGAGGTACCACAGGTTCAAAGTACTGCCCATCTCTCTCTTCTTCTTGAGTAACATCAGAATCTTCATCTGTGCCTACTGATGTTCTACTCTGGTTCTGTTTGGCAGGAGATTTGGATGGGCTCAAGGCAGATTTGAAGCTGAAACTAAAACCTGTGGTAGACTCTCCAAATCTAAACAGATTTTTCCTTACAGGGCTACTTGCAAGAGGTGACGCATATACAGAACTACTTACACTATCATCCAATGCTTCTTCACGCAAATCATAGTTATCCCATTCCAGAGTAGGCCCAGTACTTTCAGCATGTGGCTTTATAACCAGATCAGAAGTACTGCTGGCACAAGCAGAGTTTACACTTTCCTCTTCTGACAGTTTAGTTTTGTCATCTGTCAGAAACGTTTTGAGATCTTTTAAGCCACACTTCATTTCTTCTGCTTTCTGTATAAGTTGAGCAGTCCTACCTGTATCAACAAGTTTATGGGGTGTCTGCAGTGGTATGTCTAGCAGTAGCCTCTGACATTCTTCAAACTTCTGTTTGAACTCCTCAGCCTGCTCTGGTGTCTTGAATTTTGCTGCCAAGTGTTCCAACTTTGCATCGCCATCAGAGAAGTCATTGGCCATCCACATCCATGCTTTGTCTGAGCCAGACAGCTGTTTTAAGTTCATTGTTGTTGTTATCCAGTGATTCGCACACACCTTCAGTACCTGCTCACGCCGCATTAATATTCTTACTTTGCCATTAACTTCATTTTTCAGAATCTTCAGGTTGCCCACCCCACGTTCTTTCCACTGGCTTGTTTCTGGATCAAACCTGAACAGCTTGACTCTTTGGGAATATAACACTTTCTCATCTTCCTCTCCTGTAAATGTTTCTACTTTTTCAGGCATTTGAACTATAGGTTCAAAATGAATATCATCACTGTCCTCTGTCTTATACACATCATCATCCTTCTCACTAAGGTCAGCAGATGTGTTGGCTTTGTGATCCATTTTAGAATCCTGTGAAGAAAACAGCTTTTCACCTGTGCCTGAAAAGCCTTTGAAGTCAGGGTCTTTTTTGCCAAACTGAAAGCCTTCGCTGGGAGTATTTTTTGCAAGTTCAGCAAAACTAAAAGTGCTGCTGTTTTGCCCAAAAACAAAGTCACCTTTCTCCTTGCCTGCTGCTTCTTGAAATTGGGATGTATTTCCACTATCTGAAGGCAATTCCTTTTTGTCTTTTTCATCAGTGCTTTTTAAGAAGCCAGTTGTACACTCTTTGGATGGCTCATCTTTCTTGGTGGTATTTTTATTAGACTCCTTTATCCCAAATTTAAATCCATTTGCAGGCACTGGCATTGAGAAGCTAAATCTTTCCTTTGCAGGCTTAGTTTCAGTATCAGTAGGAATCTGAAATGTAAACGAGGGTGTCTTGCTTGGCTCAAGACCAAACTTAAAGCCCTTCTCTAAGAAATCACACTTAAAGCCTGTTCCCAACGGTCCTCCAGCAGGTTCAGGTAACTTACTTTTCACACCAAAAGCAGAAGCTGGTGAAGAATCACCAGCAGTCTTACCAGATGGGTTTGGTGCTTGGCAAGCTACGCAGGCTGGTGAAAAACCTTCATTCCTTACAAAACAGGTACTACAATCCCACTGCCCTTCTTTTTTAGTAAAAAGCCCTTCAAATCCATTTTTCTGTGGCTTACTTGAATCAAACATGGGAGCAGGGGATGCCTGAACAGTAGACACAGGCACATTCGGCTGACTTTGAGAGTTAGGATTGTGACAAGAATGACAGTTCACATCTTTTGCTTCATTTTGGACTAGGCATGTAGAGCACTCCCACTGACCTTCCTTTTTAGAAAAAGCAGTACCCAAGTCATTTTGAACAGCCTTTGGAGCAACTGCTTGGCCAAATTTAGAGGAAGTTTCTTGACCAGATATTGCTGCACTGGTTTTGTTTGGATTCTGGCAGGCAACACTCTTGGAAGCAGTGGGTTCATTTCTTACTGAACGGGCAGCACAGTCCCATTGACCTTCCTTTTTAGCAAAAGCAGATCCAAATGTGTCCTGCACAGTGTTACCACTGGCTTTCATACTTTCAGTAGACTCAGTTAATGGCGTGCCATGTGTTTCCCAGATATCTGGATTTGGATTTTGACATGATACACAACTCTGCACAGTTGCATCATTTGGAACTAAACATATTTTACACTCCCATTGACCTTTCTTCAAGAGATGCTGCTCAAGCCCACCAGAAGAACAGGTATGCAGAGCTTCCTTTCCAAATGAAGAAGTGCTAGTGCCAGGTGCAGCTGATGCAGCTGTAAGGCTGTCTTTGTTATCAGATTCACTGCTCACCCCATTTTTTGGTAACTGAAAGCCAAAGTCTGGGGTCCCAGAAATGGATCTTCTAGGCTCCTTGATGTCCTGATTTGTTGTTTCTCTTGCTGTCCCACTACTCTGAGTCGCAGATGCGTCAACATTTGATCCCAAGGTTTTCAAAATATTCTGACACTCCTCAAACTTACTTTTGAAAAGCATTGCTTCCTCAGGTGTTTTAAATCTAATTGCAAGCTGTTCTGGTTTTGGCAACTCATCTGCATAATCTACAGCATGCCATACAAATGACTTATCTGATCCAGCATTTGGAGTTAACTTCATATCAGTGTTTATGTAGTGATTTGCACAGATTTTCAGCACTTGGTCCCGCCTCATTAAGAGACGAAATTTGCCAGATACTTTATGTCTCAGTATTTTTACATTGCCAATACCCCTTTCTTTCCATTCTTTAGTTTCTGCATCAAAACGAAAGAGCTTGCCTCTGTTGCAGAAGAATTCTTCTTCATCTTCCTCACCTGTCTTTACTTCAATCTTGTCAGGGAGTGGCACCACAGGATCAAAATGAGGACCATCATCGTCCTCATCTCCACCATGGGTGCTTCCTCCCTCTGTTTCATGACCTCTATTGGCCAAATCAGAATTTGAAGTCATATATAAAAGCTTGCTTGGTTCTTGAGCATTAAATGTATCACCCTTCTCAAACGCCAGGGTCTTGTGCATATTTTGCCCCATGCCCTCTCCAAAAGAGATGCCTGGAGTATGTTTATTGCCAAAAGTGAAGGTATTTCTTTGACTGTTTAAGCGATCGTTAACTGGTTTTTGTTCCATGTATCTATCATCTTGTAAAGGTTTATCAGATGTCAGAAGACTTAAGAGGCTGTCGCTGTTATTAAAAGCTGCATTACCAGGCGGTGTTCCAACTTGAAGAGAATGAAAGGTGAAGTCTCCATCATTAGACTTGAAGTTATTGTTGAATTTAAAAGTTGTTGGCTGATTCAATTGTGCTGGTGGCAGCACAGGTGGTTTTGATCCTTCTGCTGTTCCCGGCTGTCCAAATTTAGACTTTGGAGTTTCTGCCACTTTTGATTCTACAGGCTTTGTGAAATATCCTGGTTTAGGCAATGATGGATTTGTGCTTGCTGGTGGAACACTGTAATTGTAATAATCATCACCAACACGGGGAGAAATAAGTCCAGTAGCAGGAGAATCAAAACGTAGAGGTGTGCCATATATTTCTTGGGAAAACATACAAGAAGGGTTTTGCAGAGGTGGTGTATGCATTGGTTGCTGGTAAGCATATATATGCTGCTGAGGTGCAAGTCGGTTCATGCCATAGACAGGAGCCTATAGAAAAAGCAAAACCAAGTGTTTTGCTTAGTACGGTAACATAGAAGACAAAGTCTTACTGAGCTGAAGCCCACATAACATATACTGTTTAAAGCAGGGCAATGCTGTCACATGAGTTTAAGCTAATTTTTACTTAAACTGATTAATTTAAATCTTTACGGGCATCTGAAAGCAAGGGGCACAAGGTGAGTGGGTTGTGGGTTTTTACAAAAAAAGCCTCAAAAACCCCATTCTGTTTTGCCATACAACTTCAGAGGGGGGTGGGAGGCCATTGTGTGGAAATTAAGTGCTTGATATCATACATACATACCCTGTAGGGGACACGTACTAACACATTACAGACATATTGCACTGGCTTTCCCTCCCAAACTCCACATCTCCAGAATGAGGCAGAGATAAATGAATAGTTTATCCCCAGCAATTCAAGCTTACCGAACACTATTTAAGGAACTGCAATTACATCTAACTGCATACGGAATCAAAAGTGGTCGTTTTCAGCAGATTGTTGGAAATAGCTTAAGTGGATAGACCTGTTCTTACCTTCGTTGGTGTTACATTGGTTGGGGCAGTTCTGAGAAGATACTGAGAGTTATAGGCAGGTGACTGGCTGTAGTAAACAGAGGGGCCAGTGGTAGCAACTAAAAAAGAACAGCAGGAAAACAGTTCATACTTAGTTTTTATGTTGTTTCAAATGGACTCTCCCCAGCAATCAGTTTTTAATTTTGAATCATTAAAACAATTTACATTATTTTCAGAAGTCTTACTTGGTTTAGCTAAGCATTTAGACAAAAATCAAGCAGCTACCTGTTAATGGAGCTTCGTGAAGATTTTGTGGTCTCTGATAACCCTCTGACATTGTATCTGCTCCATAGCTTTCAGCAGGCCACCGATGAGATGATGCATTTGAGTTGGAATTATTAAGTTTCATTTCCTGCATTTCATTCTGACAAGACAGTGTGCCAATCAAGGGTATAAGTATGTATTACATAAGCAATTTTAGAAGAAAACAAAAGGAATGATCCCTACCCTTTTGCTAGTTAAAAGAATGTTCAAGCTCAGTGGAAGAAGGGGGAAAAAAGAGGTAGCCCTCCCAGAATCATCCAAAACCTGCCCATGCAGTAGAATCAGTGAACCAACTAGGTTGTAAAGACCTTTAAGATCATCAAGTCCAACCTCTACCCTAGGACTGACTGATGGCTTGAGGCCATTACCTCTTGTCCTGTCACTTGTTACTTGGGTAAAAAGATCAGCCACCTCCTCTCTCCATCTTCTTTTCAGGTAGCTGTATAGAGCGATAAGGTCCACCCTGAGCCTTCTCTTCTCCAGACTGAACAATCCCATCTCCCTCAGCCCTTCCTTATCAGACTTACGCTCTAGACCCTCCACCAACCCCGTTGCCCTTTTCTGGACCTGCTCCAGCAGTACGAAGTACTGAGATTATATTCTAAATCCAGAAATAAAAACAACAGACCTAACTGGAAGAGAACCAAGCTGATGAAAGAACAACTCTCTGCATACAGTCCTTAGGTTACCTCTACACCCCTGCCCAAGTTCCAAGTAAGAGTTTTCAAGCAAAAAGATTTACTCTTGCACTCAACTTAGGCTGACGTTTGTCGTGGTTTAAACCCAGCCATGCAGCTCGTTCACTCACTCAACCTCCCTCCTTCCTCCCCGCTCCCGGACAATGTTGAAGATAATTTCACTGATTTAAGTAGTAGTCCAGGAACTGTAAGTTATCCCATGCTATTATCACTAAATCCTTATAATCACTCAAAGTGTTTCACTGAATATAGTGACAAAATTGTTTACCTTTAAAGCTTCCACTTGCTGACAGATCATTTGAAGTATAGATCTGTGATCTTCTGCCCACTGAGGAGGAGTTTTAGGAGAAAACTAGGGGAAAAACAAAACAAAAAAAAAAGGAGTTATTTCAATCTTGTGAAGTTTTTTCAAACATAACTATCCCCTGAAATACTAATTACTTAATTTACCTTGTAGCTCTTAGATGGTGAAAGAGAGAACCTAGTTGGTGATGGAGTAGAGTGTTTCACCTCTGAATCTACAACTCGTGACAGACCATTTCTGAAGGCAGGACCTTCCTCCTCAGCATTCTCGCCAAGCTCCTGGATCACTGTATCTAGCATTTCCCTCACAGTTTCAATAGACACCGGCAGCTGGAGAGTTATTTGAAACATAAATCATGACTGCAATTTTCCTCAGAGCAAGACAGACTATATTCAGAATTCTAGTTGAGCAATTATAAGGCTTTCATTACAAAAATACTTTCTAGCAAAGCTCTAAACCTCCTTTAGAGCTTAATGTAAAAATCATGAAAAATTAACATAATTAATATAGCAAAAGCAATACACACAAACATTAATTCTGTTTTTTCACACTACTAACCTCTATAAAAAGCAGCAAAAGCCATGTGTTTACATTAAAACTTTTAGCCATACAGTAGTCTGAATGGTTGAATGAACCAGCCATAGTCTGACTGGTTACAAAAGTTACCCAGAGTTTATCACTCCACCAGTGTTAAGCAGGTTATTTGACATGAGCAAAGAAATAGGTTCAACTTGCCTTAATGCAGAGCCTGGTCTTAAAACTAACACATGCAGACAGTTTGGTTTTGAAACAATAACTAAAGCCACTGCACCTCTTGAAACAAGTTTTTAAGGCAAGAATTACTTACTTTCTCAGTTACTGACATATCTGAGGAGCTTTCCTCAATGATCTTCACTAAATAATGCTTGCTTTTAAGAAGATAAGTTTTGTGCTCTTCCTGTTCTTCTGGCAGCATGGTATCATTTTCCATCTCTTCTGCCTTTCTTTGAAAGATCTAAAGAACAGGATGGTGATTAATTAGGATCAGTCAGAAGACAACCGAATAAAGCAAATTTTAGAATTAATGCAATTTATATTACCATGGCAAGATTCCAGTATGAAACCACACTGTTAATAGCTTCAAATGCTAATAAAGCATCTTCAGTTTTGCCATCAACTGCATCCAACATTGCAAATGCTATACGTGCCTCTTCTTCATATGCTGCAACCTGAAAGACCTACAAAGAAAGTGAAAGACAACTCATACCTAACAATGCAATGACACAACCATTCTTTTCTTTTCATTCCTGTAATCAGGGGAAAAGTGTTTTAAAGGAGGCTGGTACTAAGGGTGTTTACTGCTTCCAATCATAGTTTTATAGATTGCAAATAAAGTTGTATGGGAAGATTCTCCTCCCCAAAATCTCATCATTAACACTTTCATAGCAGTAACAGGACAAGTCATACAATACAGAGAAAAATACCAGAAGTACATAGATTTGTGACATATACTCTCTCTTACTTCAGCTTTGGCTTAATCAATCTGTACCTGAATGTCTACGCTATGGAAGTGTTTGAAGAGAGGATCAGTAGGTTCAGGAATACTCCTCTTCTTTTTGATAATTTCCAGCATAGGCAAAACTTTCTTCCAGTAATAGACACTTCGTCCAATGTATTCCTTCTGGTCATAGAAAGAGTTAAGGCTAATGCCCTGATGAAGAGAACATAACAGGAACAGAAGTTATTTCAACAAATTCAGATTTCAACAAATTCTCCTGATTTCTTGAGAAGTCCCAGGAGTGCTTCTCTGAAACATGAGATGAACCTCAAAGGAGTTATCTTCAAAAGAACAACCCCTAGCATAATACAAACATGGACCTGTTGAAGCAAGTCCAGAGAAGGATCACCAAGCTGATCAAGAGAGCTGGAGCACCTCTGCTATAAAGACAGGCTGAGAGAGCTAGGCTTGTGCAGCCTGAAGAAGAAAAGGCTCACAGGAGACCTTAGAACAGCCTTCCAATACCTAAAAGGGGCCTACAAGAAATCTGGAGGGACTTTTGACAAGGGTGTGTAGTGACAGGACTAGGGAGAACAGCTTTAAACTGAATGAGAGTAGGTTTAGATTAGAAAAGTATAGATTGAGGATAGATTTAGATTAGGAAAGAAAATTATTTACTGTGAGGATGGTGAGACACTGGCACAGTTTGCCCAGAGCTGTGGCCACCCCATCCCTGACAGTGTTCGAGGCCAGACTGGCTGGGGTTTTGAGCAGCCTGGTCCAGTGGAAGGTATCCCTGCCCATGGCAGGGGGGTTGGAACTGGATGGTCTTTAAGGCCCCTTCCAACCCAAACCATTCTATGATTCTGAGACACTATAAAGTCAGCATACTTCATAGTGTGACTAGAGCAACTAATTTTCTTGACAAAATGAACAGCCCTTCTCAAGAATACATTCTCAATCTTATTCCTCCCCCAGTGTCTGTTTATAGTTTGGAAATATAAGAGAGAAAAACACCTCAGCTTCTACATAGTTAAAAATAATCTCAGCTTACTGTTTTTTGCAGGCTTTTTGCCCAGTGGATAACTAAGGCAGGTTGAAGACCGTGCTTCACCAGTGTTCGCAGAGTACTTAATCCATGCTGTACGATAAGCCTCAGTTTTGCTGCTGTTCCTGGTCTAAATATCAGAAGAAGAAACACGCTTTGATTAGCATTCTCTATTTTTCATTTGTTCATACATCACATGCCTGCAGTTTTTGTCCTAAGCTGCCTCTAGTTTAGAAATTCATTGCTAGAAATTAAAATCCCATTTTTCAAAATCTTTCAAGCATATCAAGTCCTTACTACAACAAAATGAGTCAGAAAATAAATTAATTTTACAAAAATTTCTTAGGACCAAGCAGAAGCTGCCTAAGTCTTAGTTAAATATTTCCAAACTGAAAAAGCCTTACATTGTTTTTCTCTGAATAACAGTACGAACAGCATCCCACCAGGATTTTTGCTTCTCTGTATAGAGCTGCTTGCACACTGGCAACGGTAAGAATTGAGGATGATGTGCACCGTAGTGAGAATTAAACTTTTCTTGCAATTGTAAGTTGCTGGTGAATACCACCCCAAGGAGGAATACCTGGTTTTGTGAAAATAAATAAAAGGTATTAAATACCAAAAAAACCCCAACTTAAATTGTATAGCACATTTCAGAGTTTGGACTGTTTACTTACTTCAAGGTCCAACAGGCAAATGGATTCAGGAGCATCTGTCTCAAGTCTTGATGTTTCTTGGGGCAAGTGAAAAAGCTGTTTTAGCCATTTGCGCATTGGGGGCAAGACTGACATAGAGTTCCACTGCAAGCCAAGCCACACAAGGTGCTGGAGACTGTCACTGTGCATTCGAACAGCACCTATGAAAAAAACAGAGCTGGATGCAGACATCCACTTCTGATAAGTCAGCAAGACCTGCACCACATTTCACTCTGTCAGAACAGTCAAAGGTATTCTCCAAACCAATTAGCATCAAGATTCCAGCTTTCATTTAAGAAAGATTACAAACTTCAAATTAGCCAAATATATCAAGTAGACAAGTTCATCTGAGTGCTCAAGTAATCTGAAGGGGTGACTCTCAGATTTCCCTTCCCTTCCATCCTTACCATACATAGTCCAATAGGCAACTGCTTTTGAGAAAATGTCTTTATTTCGCCCAAATCTTTAAGGAATTATTCAAGCACTTCCTTACTTTATAAGAAAGTCTAAGTCTTGCCTAGGACATTAGGGCAACTTCAGACAGCTGTTCCAGGTATTTGTCTTCTGCTGCAGTATGAAGCATGTTTAGAAGAGATTCTAGTACAGAAAGTTGTGCTGAGTTTCACAAACAGCTCTTACCAGTATCATATTTATTAAGTTCCATTTGCACTGGTGCTTGTGTACTGATATTTCCAATATCGTTTGTGCCAATAAAAGACCTCTCTCTAGAAGCTCCACTCTCAAAGAGGCTATCAAACAATGTAAATGAACCAGTCTTGTTTGCAAATGATTCCACAATCTCTTTAAAGAAGTCTTGCTTGCCATGGCTTAAGTTCAGCAGCATATGACCTAGAAAACAGAAATATCACTCTACATACATTAAAGCAGTGAATGCAAATAGCATTTGAAAAACTGGACTGTTCTTGCTACCACAGGCTGGGTAGGAACTGGGACTTCCCCTTATGAAGCTTGCAGATTGTTATGTTTTCCCTGTAATTAGGTCAGTGTTCCAGCACACAGGCTTTCCAAGCTCTTAGTGACAACAATCCCAAGGCATTTGTAAATCCAGTTATTCAAGAAAACAAAGCCATCTTATTATTACTACTATTCTAGTAGGCCTTGCAACTGTTCTTAAAATAAGTAGCTGTCATATAAGTACAAGCCTGTCTTACCAAAATACAATCTGAAACAACTGAACCTGCTGTCTAGGGGGTTCACTTGGTTTCATCTAGGCTCTGCAAGAGTTTTACACTGGAAAACTGCCTATACTTAGCGGCAAAATGAGCAAAGCTGATTAACAAGTAAGAGGATGGAAAGGACAGAGATATTTTCTCTTCCTATTGGGGCTAAAAATACTAGCAAAATAGTATTAGCAGGCAGAAGCCATTTCCAGTAGTTTAAGAAACCATAAAATTAAATTCCATTTTAGCTTGCTGGAGAAGCAAAAAGGAAACATCCGTAAAAGACATGCTCTACTAGCATGCTAAAGAGGTGAAAACATGACTTTAGGTGTCAGGACAAAACTATTGCTTTGTTTTACACATGTAGTCAGAATATAGGCTTTATTACATACTGAATTCTTACCATTATGCCTCAAAATAACTAATGTATACTTTAACAAACCACTTAGGCTTTAATGCCACAACACTAAAATAGAATTATTTATTACCAGACTGGCTTTTTCGATCACAGGCCAACATTTCTAGTGTATCTTGTCCAGTTTGATCCCCCTTTATTAGTTTTGACTTTGGTTTAGGAACCTAGTGAAGTACAAAGAGAACTGTTATAGCTTTTTTCACAGTAAAAGCACATAATTTACTACAATCTTACCAACTAGGAAAAAAAGTTTATTTATAGCAATTAAAAAAATCACACAATTCATTCAGAAGGTAGCATGTCACACCATGTCCTGAGGCAGGAGAGAATGGAGTAGGGATTCACTCAAAACCCCAAAGCAGGCAGTTATAGATATTACAAGTAACCTTATGTGCCCACAGGAGCAAGTAATACCTGGAATGCAAGCAGTGGCATAAAAAAAAAGGACAAATGTATTTTACTTCTTAAAGCACAGAATTAAGCTTGAGCTGTTAGTTCTGTCTACACAAAAAGCATATAGAACTACTCAGCTCATACCCCTCCATCCCCATAGCAATAACCCGAATACTTACTGTATGTATCTATATTATAGAAAAGGGAATATACTGGGGGAAATAAACTCACTGACCTTTTACAATCAGGTTACTCTGACAAAGGAAACAGCTAAAGATACATATTTACCTTATTCATGTAATTTGAAACTGTTTAGTGAGTAAGGAGATAGCCTTTCTTTAGGCACAAAACACTAGTTCATCTCAAGAATATAGGAGTTCACACATGTAAACAGAAACATTTCAGGTACTGCGTCAACTAAAGGCATAAACTGAAAAATTACTTACTTGGAAGCTTATCAGATAGCACAATGCTGCTAGTTCACACACAGCTCTCCACTGTGCCTCATTGTGTTGGGCCATTTTCAGCAGCAAAGTTCCAGCATGCATGTATAGCTGTCCTTTCATTTCCACAAAGGTACGAGACAACTCATCAGCCCCATTCACATACGGTTTCACAGACTGAAGCACACGATCAAAACTAGAATGTAGAGAAGACTGATTCTAAAAAGACTCCTGGTAAAAGCTATAGCAGATGGTTTTGGTTCATGTTATTTAACTATGAATCGAGTAGCTTCGTAAGTCAATGCTTAGTACTCCACTGTTTAAACCTGAGTTGCACTATAAGGCACAATGACGGTCTCAACTCCCAACATTTTCAACTCAGTTTATGGAGTAAAACATACTAAATATTACTTAGATATTTAATCTTTTTCTCAACACATCTTTGCACAGCTGCTTTTGAAACTATCCTCCCAAACCATGTCGATAAACTTGCTTGCTACTGCAGATTTAGAGACATGCAGGAGGCACTAGTCACTCTGCTCTTCCCTGTCATTTATCAGAAAGGCCCAAAATACAGTTAGACAGGCTCTTAAAAAATAGAAGCTACTGTAGAAATCTGAGTAGCCGTAGGCTAGCATACAACTGCCCCTTAGGCTTTCCAGAACAGTTAAAATGCTCTTTCAACTACCCAACAAAACTCAAATGCTTTGTGAACACTACCATGAGCTGGAAGTGCTTCAGCCTTTCACTTTGAAAGGCTCTAAAACAGCAGCAGAAAACCCAAGATGGCTTTGGTCAATATTAGAGGAGAAAAAGAAAATAAAAGATACTTGGGTATTAAATATTCCTCATCCACTGTCCGTATTTCTTCAAAAACTCATTCAAGATTACCAGACTGAAGAATATTATTTTATAAATTGTAACAGCCATTGCATAATTATGGAACAAAGGTTCAACACAAGCCAGTAAGGAAAGGAAAGATAATGGGAAGGAAAGAATGTAGATCTTAATGTACTGACTACAAATAATTGTTTTTTATTACTTTAGGTGTGTCACAGATGATACACCTTGGAAGCAGCTAGTTTAGCTGGCCCAGTAACACCACCAATTTTCCCTGAAGGAGAGTGTTCTTACTGCAAATGGATTTCTCCCTCCCACTTACACTATGTATCTGAAATTCCCAGTTATTCCAGTCTGTTAATTTAGAACAAAATGACCAGGACAAAGGGGATATACAAAAGGTGGTGCTTGCTTTTTTTTTTTTTTTTGGGGGGGGGGGCCCCCTTTTTTTTTGGTTGGGTTTTGGGGGGTTTTTTGTT